>JABUQX010089097.1:0-2500 GCA_015478945.1 Trachelipus rathkii | reverse complement strand
TCCTTAACGGTGAGGGCTGCACAAGGGTTATAAATCGAGAGAAGAGACACTCAACCAGTAGATGATATTTGGATACAATGTTTCCAAGATTCCCTTGGGATAGGATTTGATCTTAACCTCTCTGTAATGGACAGAATTATGGAGTCATAACATCAAACCTCCCCTCTCTGATCGGCACAATCTTCATGCAGAATTGCACAAGTAGGAAACTTGGGCTGGAGAGAGGATTTAAGACAGGATTCCATTATTTCTATCACTGGTCTACAAAAAAAACTTTTCTGGCATGGACTTTTCCAGCTGTTTTATACTAATTCGAGGGTGCTGATTCCAAATTTACTCAATCACATCCCATTTTTTATGCAATTGGCAAACCTCATTTTCTTGGATTTTACCCAAAATTAACACTTTGTCACTGATGATTGCATGTTGTTGCGAGTCAGTAACTATTTTAGTGATAAAAGATAGTGTTGTATTTGGACAATAATGTTTATTAATATCATTTTATATACATTTCACAATTTATTACATATTACAATCATTTTTGTACATATCACAATTTATGTAATATTTTTCATTTGCAGGTTGTGATCTAACAATGGCTACAACATCCAAAGAAAGGAGATGCTACATCTGTGGGAGCTTCACTGCAGGATCAAAGGCGCAACATTAATACCTTTGTCAGGAGGGTGTATCCTGCCTACTTTAAAGTAGGACTGGGAGACCAAGACAAATATTGGGCTCCTCACAAAGTGTGCAAAATGTGTGCTGAAACTTTGCAATCATGATCTAAAGCAGGGGTCTCCAAAACCAGCCCAAGAACGGCTTCAATCCGGCTCGCGGTAGATTCAATGATTTTATCATTAAGACAATTAAATCAAACATTCACAATTAAACATACTGTATTTTCACTAAGAAACTATAATCACAAAACATACTAGTCACACTATATGTCGCCTTTCAGATTGAGGCACTCGTAATAATTTCAAACTTCTTTGGTATGATGAGCTAGCCTAGGTCTTGGCCCTTAGTGTAGGAGTCAGTTTGGCCCTTAGGCTAAAAAGTTTGGAGCCCCTGGTCTAAAGGTAAGAATGCTAAGCTGAGATTTGGTGTGCCAATGGCTTGGAGAGAACCAACAAACCATTTTGGATGAACTAGGCTCATACTTCTGTCTTGCAATGTAAAAGGTTTCATAAGGCAAAACAAAACACCTACTTATAATACCGCAAATTCCCGTCTGCCAGTATGGACTATGTTGAAAACTGTAGAATACCCTTGCTGCCTTGTAATTACTGACTAATGAGATTTGATATTGAGAAATATTTCAGTTTACCTTCTTTCTACAGATGATGCTGCTGAACCGAATATATGCCACCCTGTTGCAGATTCTGATACAATTGCTATGTTAAGTCACAATTGAATTGAATGATCTGGTAGAGATTTGTTTGCCAAAGCAGTCTGCTAAATTGTTGGCTTTTAGGCTGAAAGAGAAAAGAAGAATACTCAGACCGCTCGGCACTTCAGTGTCTGGCCTTTATCATCACAAGATAATCAATCAGCAGGTAGTCTTACTTAAAATTCAAATGGTCCAAAACTTGTTTTTATCAGCAGCATTAACCAGGTTACGGAGTGTGAAATTTATTTAGTAAATATTCTGTCTATATCATAAATTTTAATAAGAGCTGATAGTCGATATCGACTTCAATATATCTGGTGATCCTCGGAGTTCCATTCGAGTTTTAAAACGGAACATTAACGTCTTCATTTTGCAATTTTCTTTTAAAAGTTTAGGACAGGTTTGAAAATGATTTGAATTTTCTTGCTGGGGCAGCAAGGAGGTTACACCAAATCCCTCGTTTCCTTGAGCTACTGGGACTGTTAGGGCTACATATTAAGAACACTGGGTGACAAAGACCTGACCACCAAGAATTAGTTTGATGCCTAGTGACAAGAACATCAAGAATGAGACTGGTTGATAGGAATAAAATTGTACTTCTTTCCCCACAGCACATAAAACTTGGGTTCAAAGCTCTTGATCACACTGGAGACTGCTTCAGCTATATTTTTTCAATCTTTCCAAGTCTCAGTACCGAGAAGAAAAAGCCAGGAATATTTGATGATGGCCCTCAAATAAGAAAACTATTCAGGGATTCACACTTTGTGACAACAATGACTGCAGCAGAGGCTAGAGCTTGGAGTGCATTCGCTGATGTGAGTATGGAATTTCCTTGGGAATAAGGAAAGTGGACACACTCTGGAGGTTGTTCTATGGAGGAGTGCTCTTTTAATTTCCAAGCACTTGGATGTAGGATATGAACATCAAAGTTCACCACTATAATATTCACTTGGACAACTTCCAGAAACTTGGGTTACATGCAGCAAAGAGCAAGGTGAGCTCTTTCATCAAGACATTAAAGTGATAAAAGAACGCACTATCAAGGTCGATGGACACCCAACATGATGGTAGATTACAAGCTGGTTCCTTGATAAGACATCTCTCTTT
>JABUQX010089096.1:0-21723 GCA_015478945.1 Trachelipus rathkii | reverse complement strand
GCTTCAGGGCATGGAACTCTTAGTATGAGAAAGGGTGTATATCGATTTAGTTTGAATTTAGAGCAGACATAACGTATGCAAAATATTGTGGGGCATAATCATGGCATTGTTTTATGCTGTGGATGTGGATTTTTGCCTATGTAGTACCAGGCCTTACGGCCATATGTAGCACTAATACCAGCAGATGGCACCTGTTTATGGATCTTCCAACCGTCTGGTCTCAAGGCTTAGTGCATTACGTCCATTATAGTCAATGGCTTCTTCCGTCTGTTCCTGTAACCATATTCTACAATACAAAGGAAACGTACGAAGCTATGAGTTCTATACTTAACTCAGTTTGAGTAACACCATTTAACAAAACTACATTTGTGGGACCTGAAGGTCATTGGACTTATATATATATATATATATATATGATTATATATATCATAATATATAATATATTATATTATATTATATAATATACTATAGTATAGCTATATATATCAGTATATATATATAATCATATACTCTTACAGGCATGGCAACAGGGATACCACAACAATTCTGCTGCTTTTTCTGAGAATGGTGTAGCCGTGACAGGAAAAATCACTTACACTTAGGAAAAGTGGCATCAAAGACTGATTTCATCCCGGAAAAACCAAAAACAATATTCACCATGTAACCATTTGTGAATCCGCAGTTTGTCTGTTGTCACCTTTGCACATTAAACTTGTTTTGATGAAAATATTTGCAACATCTCTTAACAAACGAATGTGTCGGGCATTCATGCATCTCAGGAGTCGTACAAAACGTTTAACCTCCATTACGTTTTTTTCAAGCATATCCTTCTTAATATTTCTTTGCGATGGTCCCGAAAATGCGGTACAAGTAGTTCCATGATATTCATCATGTAACTCTGAGTCTAATTTATCATACTGACCAGCGGAATATACGCTATCGTAACAATATTTGACATTTAATATTAAGTTACATGTTTAGCATAAAATTCTAGCATTAACCTTACCTAAACCGTTACTCATGAATACCCAACGACTGTTTGCAAACCATTAAGCTTTTACTCAGATATAACAAATACTTTTTATTTAAATACATAACAAAAATTATGTCTCTTTGAATTAAAAGATATGAGTAAAGTGTAATAAGTTTTAACTGAATTTTAAAGCTAGTTAAATCAATAAATCTGTATCAATATCACCCAGCCCCTCACTCGCCCTCTTCCACTTCCGTATGATCCATATTTGATTTCTAATTTGATCTCAAGTCGATTATTTCGGAGTATCATTTTGGCAAAACATTGAAAAAATTAAGTTCTTTTCATACTGACCTTACAAATACTATGGCTATGTAACTATAAGTTTCTAACAAAGTTTTGTAAATTCTTGGAATTTCATTTTTTCTGTTCATTATAAAGTTGTAAGAATCCGAAATAATCTTATGTATAAACATGAACAAACATCCAACATTAACAAAGTTCCGTACTTAACAACAGTAAAGTAACTAACACAGCGTACAAAAACGTATAACCTATTTACACGTTTTCAAGCATATCTTTCACACATCAATGTTAATTTTTACATTAACTGCGTAATATTTAACAAAAATTTATCATAACCTTATTTTTCACATCAATTTAAAGCTATACATATCTAACCTGTACTAAGAACTGATTAATTAGTACAATGACAACACCCTAACATACTTTTCACGTAAGAATTATCCTGCTTAACATTCACAAAGTCTCCCTTTTTATCAAAGAGTAATATAGCTATACAGGCCATACAAAAATCAAAAATTTATTTTTTTGTCCCTATACATTTTCCAAAACATTGTCATAGCAATCCAGCTAAAGCAGTTTATTATTCTGACAAAATCCTCTTTAACTAATATGGTGTTACGAGATCTATCAAAGATACCCCATCTTGAGACTATGCATGTTGTATACTGTTACCTTCATTCGAAATCGCCACACACATCAAATCCATAACGTTCATATTGAACTATTGAACTAAACGTAAGACATTAGCAAAATTCTCGGACCGAAACCTACATTAGCTCAGCATAAAGCTCAGCTAAGCCTACGTGTCTATACACAACTATCCACTCAGTGTAACACAAGTTAACTGATCTTATCGATAACTTACTCATTTCTTCTAACAAATAATCAGTGTTAATATTCACATGGTTGTCATAGTCAATTGATTTTAACGAAACGTAACAGAAATTAATAATAGCCTAATCATATTAACCACTTACAATGGAGGAAAACCTACTAATTAGATACTTAACATTGTTGGAACTATATCGATAAGGGACATTTAACATTTGGAGCTATGATATATAGTTCTGCAATCCTACCGTCATTACACACAGCAAAAATGCGTCAATCCCTTATTCCGCGTGTTTTTCGATCAGATCATCAGCAGCTGTAATTGCAGTATTTTCTTGTACATAATATTCATTAACAAAGGTCTCCAAACTAGTATCCATTAAGTTACCCGCATCTTGAACTCATTTGATTGATATATCATTCATTCGTAGTTCAATTTGTTGATTAGGTTATGATATAATAACTATATATATTTGAAATATGATATAATGAAAAGAAAGTAGCAAAATTCTGTGTCAAACATCATAAAATAGCCTATCGATCATGCTAAAAACTTATGGTAGCCTAAACGCCTAACAACTTAACCATGGATCTCTTACATATCGAAACTATTGTGCAATCTACGCTATCGAGTTCTTTATATGCGTTACCACTGGTAGGCTTAATCTTAGGGGTTACTATCTACTGTTTTATTACATTTGCAAGCTGTTATCAACGATATGCGCTCTACTCAAGCAAACAGAAGTCTGCAATCATTTTAGTATATCATTACAGAACCGTTTTCAACGTATGAGTCCCAACTACTCAGGAGATCAGCCCGGGCATGCTGATAGAAGACCCATCGCCGTGGTGGCTGATCGGGGTTACCCAAAGGGCACGGTGTAAGCGGTACCGCTTACACCGTTGCGGTCAGTAAAGAAAGAACTTGATTTTTGTTATGTTTATCCAATAAGTATGCATATCTCGAAGGTGTGACATGAAACATTAGTTATCAATAGATCATATTAGATCATAGGATGGTGGTAGGAGGGGCGGAGGGGCAGGTGTTTGATTTATCTGATTTATTAGGGTATGTAAAAACAGTTTTCAAATTTATAGTAAAAAATATTACTCTTAATCCATAGTATTCTAATTAGTATCATGAGGGGTGGGCCGAGGGTAGGGATGTAGGTTGCGGTGGGGTGGATTGATTTACTGATTTACTGCTTTAGGTGGTTATGTTAATATACATAACAGTTTGTTTAGATTTAAAAATATGACTTGAGCATCAATAAGATCATGGGGGTGGGTGAGGGTTAGGCTTGGGTGGTTGATTACTACTCGATTTACTGTTTTAGAATGTAAAACAGTGTCGATATAATTTTTCCGTATTAGTACTTTAATGTTTGAAGTTTCAGTAAAATTTATATTTTTTTAAATAAATGGAAATAAAAACAATATATACAAAATTAATCAAAATCAACTTTAAAAAATTATATTGAAATGACAAAAATTTAAATGCTAAATAAACAAAATCAAACTAACAACACGAAATGTTTTTACGTGTAACTCGAGGCACGCACTGGCATCCAGCACCGGTGGCAGGGGCTATGGACTCATTTGCTCCGACTCATGAGACTTCTTTCTTCATCCATCTTCTTCTGTTTTTCAGTGTTCAAGTATGCGGTTTCTTCTGTGGAACTCCCCCCGCGGTCAGGGATCTCCAGACATCCTTTACGAACTTGAAACCCTCATAAATCACTAAAATTGACTTAATTTAAAAACATTATAATTGTTGCTATGCCAACTTATGGATCTAAAGATTTGTTTATTAACTCCGCACCGCATCCGGCTCCAGCACCGGTTGCAGTGTCGACTCCTTCTTCCTCTGACTCCGACTCCTCTCTCCGATTCCTTTTTCCACTTCTCTTATGCATTTCATTCAGTTTTTCAGGCAGGACCCGCATCTCCGGGGGCGTCCCCCAGACACTCTCTTTTATACGAAGCTTATAATCTCCTCTATTATTCGATTGATCCTATGTGTTCGCAGTACCGATATTATAGAGACACAAATATTTCGTAGTTTGATTATACAAAATATTTTTTTTGTTTATTAACTCGGACACCGCAAAGTGATGCCAGCACCGGTTGTCTGACTCGAATCCGTTAATCGAATTCCCAACCGAGTATTGGCGCCGGCGTCCGAATCCATTCGCAGATTTCAGCTTTTCTACGATCATTTGCCACATTTTTGTTACGAGGGTGGCCACACAGATCACGTGAACAACCAGTCGGGTCACGGCTAGACCGAGGTGTGGGTATGCTCAGCTGTGGTACAACAATATGGATTCCCTTACGGGGACATCGATTTGGGTAATAGTATATAACTATATAGTATTATATATTAGTACTATATATATTATACTATGATTATTATATTTATATATATATATAGTAATAATAATCATATATTCTTATAATATATATTATAATACTATATAATATATATTATATAATATATATATATGAATATATTATACTGATATATACATATATATATTATATATTATATTATATATAGCCTATTATAATAGTATTATATATATAGTATATATTATATATAGGTTCTTATAATAATCATATATATATTATAATATCATATTTATACTATATATTATATATACTATATTATATATATATATATTATATATGATATATATATATAGTACTAATTCTAGTACTATAAGTTGTAAGCAATATCATATACTTATATATATATATATATTGATATATATACTTATATAATATATATAACTATATATATATGATAATAGTAGTGATATATAGTATATATATATATCTATATACTTATATAGCTACTTATATATATTATATAGATATTATATAGTACTACGCAAAAAGTGAGGTGAAATAAATTTTAATTTGACTGCTTATTATATATATATATACTATATATATATATTACTTATTATAATATTATATATACATCGTAGAGCGCTAGTTAATATCATATATATATATATATTTATATTTATCTATATATAATATTTACTATATTATAGTATATATAGGTAAATATAAGATATCATATATTATATAATCAGTATATTAGTATATATATTATTATATTGATATTATTATATATTATATATATACTATATATATTATATATAATATATTATATATATCTATATATAGTATATATATATATATCATAATAGTAATATAATGATATAGTATATATTATCTCTATATCTTATGGAACTGCTCTTGTTAAAGGCCAGTGTTCCCAGTATGGCATTCCTCGTGTGTTTGAGGGATGTGTTGCTTTTCTGAAGCGTTGGCACTTGTTCTCTCAGGTTCAATTACTACTCTTTACTGCGCTTATGCTACTAATAACCTGTCCTCAATGCTGAAGCGGGCGTTTTTATTCCAGTCTAATTCCCAATATAGCAACGGGTAGCGCTCTGAATCCTATCGTACTTAATGTCGACTATTGTCCTTAACCTTGTATTTCTATCTAACATCTTTGAATCCCTTCATTTTCTTCCTCGCTATCATTACTAGAGATACTCATTCCCATTATCTGTAAAGTTTAAGAGCATCTTGTCCAGTTATGCGCTTTTCGTACGTTCAATCATAGGTCAACTCGCGTGACATCCTTTTGCCTTATCTTCACTGATCTAAGGTCGTTTGCCCTGCTTAAGTGCTCATGGGGAGTCTTGGCGTTCGGGTAGCGCTTCACATATCTAAGGCTTTTGACTTGACAGGGTATGCATGCGTCGCTACTCTCTAAGTTACCTTCCTTTGATATCCTCCTTTCGCGTTTGCTTACTCCTGTTTTCTAGTTTCTTTCAGATTCTGTTCCATTTTCAGCTCTTGTTGATGGAGCAATTTTACGTTTCCTTCCTTTCTTATTAATATGTTGGTGTTCCTGTAGGCGTTCTGTTTTATTCAACTTTGTTCCCTACTTGTTCAATAACCGATCTTCTACACTGGCACTTCTACTCTGACGTTCCACTCTATGGGCCTGATGACAACTCGCCATTCTTCTACTCATTTTCACATTGTGCTCCCTCGTTATGTCTACTCTAGAGTTGACCTTCGTCTACAACTTTTCTTATTCAAGTTTCTTGCCGATCTTGGTCGGCGATTTATCAGAGTGGGCGAACGTATCTTGATAGAAGTTTTCAACTCTTTGAAAACTCAACTTTTCTTTCATATTCTTCCTCTTAAAACACCCCAACTTCCTATCCCCTTGACATAAACATTCTTGGACTAACATAAATAGTGAATTGTCTTCGGAGAACCCCACATCACATCGCGTTGCTTAAAATAGATCCTCAGAAAAGCTGGGGGAATTCTATTCAAGAATGCCTGCTGAACTTGTTTTTCTTTACTTCATTGCTTCAGAATACTGCAGTTTATATATAAGGTTCTTATTCGGCCCACTGTATGGAATACGTGTTCCACATTTGGGGTGGATCCGGTTCCAACCCTCCTTTGAGATAGATGTTGAAGCCAAAGGCGTCTAAGGAGGCTTTTAAACTTGTCATTCTTTCTGACTCCCTTGACCACCCTCTTTCTCTGTGACTTGACGTGTAGGTGCCCATATCGTTACTTTTCTATAGATATTAAAAAAAGGCAGACTCTCGAGGAATTGACCTAGTCACCACTGCGTCGCCTGCTCGTAACACAAGAGGGTGCCTTGTTTTTCTTCATGAAAATTGTGTGATACTTTGGGAGACTCAAGGATCCTCGTTGTGGTACCTCCTCCTTTCCAGCCCACATCTGTTTTGTGGAACTCCTTGCCTTCTGGTCTATTTTCCCTGAAATATTCAATTTTTCTCTCTAAGTCCCATGTCTGCGCCCACCGTAGGGAATTTCTGCTACCCCAACAACATTATGGCTTTAATTTAAAGGAGAGCTTACAATTTATCTTTTTGCAAATTTTTTTTATCCTACACTATTTTTTATAGCCTTCCCCTCCTCGAATAAGGGCCCTGCCCGTGAGTTGTGGTCATTTTGCATATATATACTATATATATATATATACTAGTATAGTATACTATATATATATAATATATATATATATATATGATTTATATATATATATATATATATATATAATATATATATATATATTATATATAAAAAATTTTTTTTTATTATATACTATAAGGTATATATATATAATATATATATATATATATCAGTTCATATTGCTGTATTTAAGCGTGTATAAAATGAAAAAAGTTTCAGACATTATTTTTTAAGAAAGGTACACTTGAGAGAAAATATAAAAATACCGATGCAGCCGACACCTTTGCGAGTAATAAAAGGGATTCAGACAAACTTTGTTTCGGCTCAGTAAACCACATCTGAAAATCTTAATGTACGGAACCTGTGGCTAATCCCCTTGGAGCCTAATCTTCACCAGAAGGCACCAGTGCTCACAATACATTAGAACCGTCATTACCTGATTCAGAACTTGCGCAAACAGCCCCAATCACAGATTTAGGTGATATCACAAAAGGGCCTCGTCAACCTAAACTGTCAGTTTTCAAAAGTGGGCCTTCTAAAAAAAATTATGAAAACTTAGTTGGGTTGAGTACAGTGTGGAGAAAGATTCAGTATTTTGTTTTTCGTGTGTTTTGTTTCTCACTGGAGAACAAGAGCAAAGTTTCAAGAAAAGTGGATTTAGGAACTGGAAAAGGTAATAGAAAAATGTGAAAGCATCAGTGTTTCACCGCTCATTTAAAGAGCTCATCTCAACAGTCTCGGTGGAAATATTCTAAACGACAGGAAGAAGTCGTTACACAATTGTATCTGTATCTATCGGGACTGTATCTAACGAGGAAATAATAAGAAATCAAGAATATTTCAAAATGATAGCAGACTACAAGGAATACCTCCTAGAGGTCATTCGGAAGGAGTTTATTCGGGAAACAAAGAAAACTTTCGTTAAATCTGTGACGTGTTTGCCAATTATAACTAGAGAGTTTTTGAGCTTCACAAATTAGGCCTAAGCACTATGAATGACCTGTTGGAAGTTGCTTAATATATTAATTAGTTTAAGTAGCTAATTAGTCGTTTTAGTTAAAAATTAATTTATGTCTAAGTTTAGTAGGCCTATTTTTTATTCCTGATGTTTTAATACATTAGCATGTATAGGAGAAAATATCTTTCTTTAATCGTATATAGTGGCGTATGAAAGGGAGGGGACTATATATATATATATATAATATATATATATATATATATATATATATATATAATATATATATATATAATATATATGTATATTTCCAATTCTTTCTATTTCAGGCTTCTTAAAAAAGAAAAAAAATATGCTAATTTATTTATTTATTTATTTATTATTATTATTAATTATTATTATTATTATTATTTATAATTATTATTATCTTATATAATATCATGCCCACCTACCATAGTGAGGGGTTAGATATTCTCTCTAAGTTCTGGAACACACTTTTTCTGTTACTTCCCCACTTTTTGATTTCTCCATCCTTTCCGGCTTTCATTTTATAGGTCGAGTTGCTTCCCCCTTCCCAATTATCAACTGTGGATTGTACTTCCGCTCTATTATGAGTGTCTCACCTTCCCTTTACCAGCCCTTATGGTCTTTAGGGTGTATGTCCCCGTTCCCGTTCCATCTTAATCCTCTTCTCCTCGGATGAGGATACAGGTTTAAAACTGGTCGTTTCCACCTTTGACCTGGCCGCTTATTGTAGGGGACTCGAACCTTTGGGTTAACCACTGAGGAGTCTGTCCTTCACTTGAGTGTATAATCTCGGGCTTCCCGACGGGTGTCATTAGTTCTTGGAAAGGGGGGGGGGGCTGGCGCTTGTTTCCCGGGGGGCTCTCCCGAAGCCACATCAGCAGCTCACCCTTTGGGGTGGGGTTTCGGGAGAGGACGCATTGGACTCTGTCTGGACTTGGACTTTTTTGCGGGGAACATTACACCTTACCCTTACGATGTACTTCCTATTCTACTCGCTGCATTATATTCGTTATTCTTCTTGACTACTGTCTCTTTTTTTTTTACACTCGCTGAGTTATATAATAGTTTATGAATATTGTGATAGTTGGGTTGGCTACTCATTACTACTTATCTCTTGCTAGGAATGCTTTTGCATGCCTCGGACCTGACCGTGAACGCCTTGAATGACCTTGCATCTTTCGGCGAAACTGTATGAATCTTCTGGATACATGGAATGTTAAAGTAATAAATTATGAGGGAGAGAGTTAATGGATGTATTTAGAAAGGGAAAAATTTGATTTGGTTGTTGTGACTGAAACAAAGATGAAAGGAAGCGGTGCAAATGAGTGATATAGGGTGAAATGTGTGTGTGTGTGTGTGTGTGCGAAGTGGAGAGGATGAGAGTGAGAGAGAAGGAGTTGCGATTCTGATGAGTGGATTTTGTTTGTTTGAGTACTAGATTTCTAATGGTTAAATTTAAGTATTAAAAGGTCAAGGTATGTGTGGTTGTAACATATGGTCCATCTGAGGATGATGTTGATGAATGCAACTTTTTGTAATAATCTGAATGATGTTTTGAACGCTGTGAGTTGGAGCACTTTCAGAAAGAATTTTTGTGAGTTTGAGCTTTAGATGATTGTATGGCGACTTCAATGGTTGGTATAGGTGGTGATCGAAAAAGCGGATGGCATAACAGGTGCTGGTGTGGATATTGCTCGGAGAAATTGTAAAATGGTTAGAAGGTTTGATTAGTGTTCATGCAGGAAGAAGAGGTATGTGTGTTAAGGTTATACATTTTGCTTCGAGCACAATAGAGTTCATAAGGTATTAGAGCTTGGTGTGTAGAAGGGAGGCTTGAAGTGAAATGTTAATGATGATTTTGTGTTGGTGAAGGAGAAGTCGAAGTATGTTCGATCTAATGTACCGTTAAATCAGTTTGAGAGAAGTTTTGCTGATGTGTAGGGATACACGATCATTGATTGTTTATAAGAAAAATTCCTATCCCTCAGTGGGTTGAGAGGGCACGATGGAAAAAAGGAGCAAAAGTAGAGAAGAAAGGGAAGGATAAAGGGGAGAAGGGAAAGCAAAAAAAGAAAAGGAAACAAAAAGGAAGCAAAAGGATATTAAGAGTGAAGTTCAAGTGAAAGAGGAGTCTTTGTTAAGCGCAGATAGTGTTTGAGGCATGTTGAAAAGGAATAAATCAGTTAGAATGTGAACAAGAGATGAGTAGAGATGTGAAGTATGAAACAAAATTGGAAAACGCAAAAATGAAGAGCAAACGCCTGTTAGTTTGGGTAGTTTAAGCAGAAGTATGTGGGTGAATTTGTACTTTAAGTAGGATGTTATTAAGAATGTCAATAGCGAGTAGCGGAATGAAAGAGTTGATGCAAGCGGTTAAAAGTAAAAAAGAGGCTGGTTGAATGCTATGACGAAGTCTCAGAAGAAAAGTGCATGAAAATATATAAGGAGGAAAAAAAAGGTTAAATGAACGTTTGGAAGGAGGTTATGAATGGTTATAGGACACAGGAAGGAAGCTCTTCTGAGTACTAGAATCTGCGGATAGAATGTTAGTAAAATAAATAGAGGTGGAGGAGGAGTTATATATTTGTCACATTTGCGGCGACATTTATATATCCATATACCCTTATGAATATGTGGATATGGCTTCTTTCTGCTGACTACGAAATGGAATGATGATGGTGTGGAAGGAACTTAAAAAATCTGCAATAACTAATTAGCAAAGTAAATGGAAAGAGGATATTGAATGCCTGCTGGGTTTGATGGGTATGATAAGAAGAAATAGTAATTTTTAAGTGGCAGGTAATAAGGCTAGAAGTGAGAAAGTTGAAGAATTTCAAATCAGTTGCTGTAGATGGAATTACTGGTAAAGATCAAGCATGAAGGTGAGATTGTCTTTGACTTGATATGAAGGTTGCGTAAAAAGTTGTTTGTGGAGGGTATAGTTACCAGAAGGATTAGAGGAGAGCATAAGTAATCTTATATAAAGGGTAAGGAAAGGATAAATGAGAACTGTAGACATTTGTATTTATAAGTATTATTTATAATTTATGTTGTTTAGTGTAGAGTGAAAAATTATGGTTGGTATTTTGTGTCGTTGAAAGAGCTTGCCTCGATGGACTGATGTGAGACTGTATTTGTACGAAGAACAAGTTGCTTTAGAAGAAGTATGATTATAGTAGAATGTATGGATCGATTATAATTTTTACCTTGAACATACTTTTAAAATAATGAGGGAAGATAAGAATAAATTGTATTTAGGATTTATTGTTTATTGCCAACATGCATATGACAGGTTGAGGGGAAACTATCTTTTTCAATCAACTAGTTATAAGCTGGTGTAGTTTCTCTAGTGGCAGTGTGACATGATATAGGATGGTGGTATTCTTTCTGTAATTATCTAGGTCAAAACTCAAAAGTATGTTTGACGATAGTGAAGCGTGTGTAAGAAGAACTTTAGTTTTTTCCTTAATAGCTTTAATATATAATAGAAGTAATAGTTTAATAACGAGCTGAGGCGAGCAGGGACGTGTTATATCTCCTTACTATTTAATTTGTATATGCGATTAGTGAGTAAGTATTAGAGGTATGGAAGATGTGTAACTGATCGATAATGGAAAGAGATGTGACGTGGTGGCTGCCCGGTTTATGTGACGCTATGATGGGGTTTTTGTGGCGTAATCTGTAAGAAAGGTTTGAGAGGTTTGGTCAGGATTTATAATAATTTACTAGGGTATTCAAAGTAAATTGCATAAGAATAAGTGATGGTAGTGAGGGAGGAGATCGCTCCGGTGAAATCATATGGGTATGAAGTAATTGGGAACAAGATCCTGTTATGAAAATAATTTTAGGCCTTATATGTCTAGATGAGAAGGATAACGTCGAAATGGTAGAGTGTTGTAGTTAAAAGTCTGAATGAACTGGTAGTTTGTGTGTGCCATATCTTAAATCATTAGATAAGATGGATTAAAAAATACCAAAGGTCAATCGTAATTCTGGAGTGCGCTAGGTGTTCATGAAGGTATTGTTTGTTACCTGCTGTTATCGTTGAAAATAGGTATGTGAAACTATGATACTGGAAATATGATTATCGGTTTAAATCTAAAGAGAACTAAATTACTGGCTCAGAACATTTATGGTGCGTGCTTTATTATGTGTGAGAAGAATTGATAATATTGAGGTATATGGAACGGTAGGATGTTGTTGTGTGACGCTATGTTTGAATGAATTAAGGACCTTAAAATGATGATAGAATTAACGAAGCTACATTGAGAGTGTTTGTCATATTGGAAAGGGGTGATTAATGATAGTTGCCGTCTGTTAAGTCCGTTCAATATAAATTATAGTGTGAGTGTGCTGGGAATCGACTACTGAATGAGACGGGATGAAAAAAGTGGATTTGTCCTCTACAAAGTTAAGGGAAGTTTTTTTTTATTTCGTGACTGTAAAGGAGTTGTATTGAGTGTTTGTTGTCAGATTGTGTCCTTGAAGAAAGAACATATATGTTCGGACAGACATATATATATAGACTGTCGGGTGTATGTGGTCCGTTGGATGGAACCCTCCTTGCTGTTTGTGCGAAATTGGATTAATTCGTATGGTTTGCGGCCCAGCCCAAGGGGATGAACCCACTAACGAGATACAACAGGAGGGCCCGCTTGCCAGTCTTGTAATCATACTTAGCCGGGTGTATTTTACTGGATAAGCTCTCCCTTTTAAGAGGTATAGGTGAGTGCATGATTCTACTACTCTTGTTTTCCAGCTTATTTTTGCACACCATCACCCACAAATCTGGATCTTCTTTACCAAATATGGCCGGGAAAGCGTTCGGTATGTAAATTCGTATCATCATGCTTGTTATGTTAATCTCTCTCGCCTCGTTCTCTTTTATTCATTGAGCTCGTTGTAGTGGGTCTTCAAGAATAGAATTCTCTTCTTTATGAATTTCAAATAACTTAACGCCTCACTCTACGCTCCCTATAAACTCTACAGAAAGTTACCATTCCTTTATCTCTCTCTCCTGCCTTCTCCTCGTGTCCTTTGCTCCTCCTCTTTAGCGCCTCCTCGTCGTCCGACCTGTACTCTAGCCCATACTCTCTGCACTTTCTTAACGCCCTCTCACTCTCTTATTGATACTTTTGGAGGAATGTTTAGGATGGTTCGCAACTGGTCAGAATCCTCTCAAGCTCGAAAACCATAATACTAAAAAAAAATAAAAAAACGTATCTTCATTGTCCTCCCTTTCACACCGACTACTGCTTGTTGTTTTCTACATCGACTCTATGGTCCTTCTTATTTTGGCTTGTCCGTCCTACTTTCCCACAAGACCGTACTATATTCAACATCACGACCCACTTCGGCTAGTTGAAAAAACCAAATATTTGGCAGATACATTTTTACTGCGATAAAAAATAATTTGTATTCTAAAGAACCTTAATCTTTTCAAGCTTACTTCCGCAGTAGAAAGTTACCACCAACCCCTATCAGATAGAGATAGCACAGTGAGTCCAAAACTAAGAGTTTGTAGATTAAAAACGAAACTGCCTCTATATCTTCCACCCTATGATTTCTTCCTATCCTCCTCAAACCCAATTAATCACAATACGTACTATTACGCACTCAGCTCTACCTTCTCGCCTTTATTAATTATTAATGTGCATTTTCTTTGGCTGAAGATTGAGGATAGAGACTTGTTATGGATGACTATACAAATTAAAAAATTAACTAAAAATGTTTAATGTCCAACTCAAGGTTAGATTTACACCTGATAGAAGGAACATTGGTAAGTTATCCCATTCTTTGAGTTAACGAGCTGCTCCTCGTAGTGTGTTATTTATATTGCCCCTCTTTAGAGAATCCTTCTCTAACTTCTGTATTGTGGTGTGGTTTTTCATACCTGAAACATACATACCTCACACTGAAATTAAAAAAAAATGAGAGTGGGGTCAACATAACCTTTAGGATGATATGCCAAAAAACGATGGTTTGGTAAATATTAGTTGGCTCTTATTTATCCCCACTCTTGATTAATATATAATGCAACTTGTGATGGCCAGTTGGCACTGACAGATACCATCTAATAGAGCCAGTTAAATAGTTAGTTATGGGGCCTCATTTAGAAAAGAAAATAAGCCATTTATTGCTATATGCTGGAACAAACTGGACAAGATGGAACCATTGGATAAACTGGCACTCAGGCTTCCAGACTGGGGAATCCCATAATCGGGATTAACTTACATAATTACATACGCAATTCTATGTCCAACTAAACTCAACTATGACAACAATACTTGTACCATGGAAAAAACTGAACAGCCAACGGGGAAACCGGACCGCCGGATAACTCATCTCCTAATGCGGTATATTCATCTCTGGTCACAATGATGACAATATCTTTCCATAAAACTGTCCATACCAAAATGTAATATATGCTATCCACCGCATTACAACACTATTCGCATGTAGCCTCACCCACGTCTCAGGACGATGGTGTTCAAATGGTTATCCAAACAATACTGACAATTGGAGGACGAATTATACATTGCGCCAAACTGCATAAAAGAAGGGTACTCACCTCTTGCTAGGCAGCTCCTCTGATATCAATTAGTCCTGGCATTACACTTTATCTTGAAACCACAAAGTAGAAATCTTGAACTTATACATGGTGCTAGATCTACCTTGACCAAAGCCAAGAGAGGAGGACCGCCCGGAGGAATCGGTACACACTCGGGAACGCTAGCTGACAACTAGGAGGAGAGGAAGAAACGTTTTCATACCATACCTCTACCTGACCCAGCGGCGACAATTCGACCCACTCGGAACTGAAAGCATGGAAATGTACCAATGGAAGGACACCCAGCCTGGCAATAGTTATCAATAATTGTGGTCTCTCGGCAACCACACCACAGGGTGCAATCATCCATTTTTCGAATCCATAAATTCTCTTATCGCGTCGGAAACTCTCAGAGGTGAGGCTTAGAAATTAGCATATTTCCTCTGGACAAATTACACTTGATTCGCACCTATAGAATTACCATGGAAACCAATTGACAGAGAATACTCCCAACTTTTAGAGAGACAACCTCGACAACAAGACCCAGAATTTATCATTAGCTTAACTGTTCCAGTGACATATAAAGCACAAATACTTGGTCTACCCACCTTGCTCTCACTAGAGAACTGTCATCCTAATTACCATGAAACATATTTCCTGAGTCTCCTTTTACAATATGAGGTGAGGAGAGTGTCCATGGGGGAACGAACCCTGACAAGCATAGATATAAACAAGCCGGTCCGCGCGGTGGGACCCTTACCCACCTCTGCTCATAGGGAGGACATTATGCACCAATCGGCACTCACGCCTCTACTCTGTCGAGTAAGAGACTTTATAACCTCACCTCTCGGGGACAACTGACAATAGCATACTACTGGAGTGGAAGCAATGCTCTGGAAACAAACGGATGGGGTGAGATATATATGCTATGCGATTAAACAACTGACAAGAGATCAATGCCATATAACAACTGACAATGTAGTTACCTCTCTTCGTTTAACACTCGAACCCATCCCACCCGGAAATACACCCAGTGGGAGTATACACTGACAAAAGAAGTACCGTTGTGGTTACATTTCCTGCACGCGAGACCCTCTCTGAGCTTTCTCTTATTTCAAACTGAGGCAGAGAAATCATGGGGTACCGTCAAAAGCAAGTTCAAAGCGCACTCCTCGGAAGAAAGACCCCAACCCTTTTTATAACCCTCTGAATATAGAACCCCTCATATCTTTACATCGTGGTCATTTTTACATCTACGTTGCGTTGCAAATAATTGTACAGCATAGGTGAATCAATGAAGGAAGACTTTGCCTTTTCCCATATATGAAAAATAAAAAATCTTTCTCAGCTTTACAGAAAAAGTAATTATCTATATGAACACATAACATTCACCTACCTAGATAATTTTTCCTTTACTTTGTTTGCTCAGTTTCATGTCGTTTTGGGCTCTGTTGCTCAGCTTTTCTCTTATCTATGTTTCTTACACAGATTAGATTAATACAGTTATACATATTTTACCTCTTCTATACATATAAGATTTGCTTGCCAACCTATAAGATTGTTATTCACTTGTGCGCCTACTTTGGTTCTGGAGGTTGCGCAGAAAATTTTGGTTGACTTCTGTCTCGAGTCTCGCCTGCTAGAATTGGAGGAAATCCACTTGTATAAGTAAATTTTGACTCCTGAATTCATTTTGAGAGTAGTATACAGATATAAGTATCTATATTATTTTATTGTAGGTGTCATATATATATATTATATTATTATTCTCAAACCATATAATATAGCCTCCGACTATTACTAGATAACGTATTTGATTCATAAACCCCGCTCCCTTTTGTGTCCTCCATATAGACATTTATTTCTGTTTGTAACCTCCATTCTTCTCGTCATTCGATCTATTTACCTATATATAAGGTTGGCCATAAATGGGTCTCAGTTCTCATCTGCTTATATATATATATAGCATATTAACTTATGTGTTTTATATTACTCTTATATAGTATATTAGACGCTATATTTACTCCGTTCTTGTTTTCTGACGGATTACGCTCTTCTGCCCCGAGCCCTTTGCTAGACACTTCGTTATCTCTGACTGATCGGTTCTTTGCATTCGGCCAGGGGCGGGCAGTACCTTCTCCTCTCTTGCCGTGGCCCATCGAGGTGTTTAAATGAGTTTCCTCATTACTCGCTGTACTGGGTATCGGGTTAATCGGTATACACTCGGAAATGGTTAATAAGCAGATACTGGCCGATACTTCTTACTTTGTGGGCCTCTTTACACTCCTACTTTGGGATTGTTGACCTCGTCAGGCGCTCCGAAGGCGGGTGAATGCATTTCTCAACCTTCCGGGACGTGTTTAGGAACGTTCTGCAGACCACCCAAGAATTAGAGTATAAAAAACACTCTTTGTGGATAGGTGAGAACTTGTTTAGACCCATTGCCACCCTTCAATAAGAACACTGTAACAAAGGAGGGGAGTGTTAACACAAAAAATAGAATTTTCTATAGATCCCTTTTCTAAAATCGCACCTTCCCACTCTTAATTTCTATATTTCTTGCCAACATAATATCGTTAAATTTCTTTTCTTTCTCTGAAGCGGCTTCTCAGTAATTCGCTTACTTCCGTTTGTAATCTTGGCCACAGAAAATGACTTTGCATTTTATACTTTCATGAACCACTCGGATACGTGAGAACCAGAGGAGAAATTCTTTTCCGAAGAAGAACTGTATGCCTTCCATCCTGTTACTGGTCAAATGTGTAATGGGTTTACTATAGGGGAACATAGTCCACATTATTGTAAAGTATTCTTGTTTGGATATAAACCATAGAAGAGGCCTTACACTGTACAGGGGCCTCACCTACAAGATTGCAGACTCATTTACGGCCTGCCCCTTCCAATGTCATCACACTTCCAAGTAGTAGCTGATGAGAACTAGGGACTCAGCAAAGCTAAACTACTTTGGCGAGTGAGTCTTTAGCTTTCTTAGCGCATCCCGATACGCTTTGCGGGTAAACCATTTCAACGCTCCTGTTTGTATCCATGTCTTCATAACGCCCAATTTTTTCTGTTTAACCTACCAGATTGAGACCCCATCCTCATATACACTTGTTTACTAGTAGAACGTGCATGGGAATACGCCGTTGGTGGGCCTAAATTACTTGGGAACGCTAACAGATAATGCTTTTAAATGAGTAAAACAAATGCCAAAAATGTACCTTTCGGATTTTACCTAAATCTACCATGGCCTCATTATTAGGATTAACTTCACTTTCGTAAATCTCCTTCCAAATCTCTCAATTTCACATCTTCCTCGAGCCGTTCCTTTGCTGAGTGTTCAATATGCCCTTTCTTAAATTTATGAACCACGAAAAACAAAATGAAGCAGATGCTTACTTCTATCTTCCCCCCAACGTCACTGTGGTAGGACTATTATTCGTACTTCTCTCCACTTCAGGTCCAGCAGTCTACATTGTTCTTCCCATCCCTAAACCTGGCGCTATAGGAGCCCTGTACGACCCAACCCAACAGCACCCATGAAAATTACTTCATTTTTAACGTATACACTTATTTCTCGAGTAAACATCATTCACCTTAAGTCTCGGTTCTCCCGCTTACTCCCATAAATCTCTGCGAGAAAGTAGTGGGCCAAAAATGCGAGTTAAGTGAATTGGGTTTAGTCTAAACTTTCTTGTTACAGTCTACCCGACCGTATTAGAAAAGCCCTCTTAACAGCAATTTTCATTTATACAGTCTATTCCAGTTTCGGGATTTTTATGCAAACACCGCTCTCACGTCCCTATAGTTATGCGTCCCCTCGATTTAGACCATCGACCATTCTATGCCTAGATAATCTACATCGTTAGGTAAGCTATTTCTCTCCCTTATTCACTCTGCTATTATAGATATCTATGAAATCATTTTACTAACTTTAGCCTCTCAGACTGAGATTTCTAATTCCGAATCCCAAAACTGGCGTTACGCATTTCCCAATTTTGCAGGGTACGAGCACTCTCGTTGCTTCCCCACTCTGCAACCCACAGCTTACAGAATGCACAGCCAGCAAAATATCATTATTCTTTACACCATTCTCATGTGTGCCGGCGTCTATTCCTGGCTTGCTTCAATTATCAGAAGCAAGAATACGTCGACTTTTTGTCAAGCACCTCCTATCCTATCCTCCCAATTGCCTGCTTCTGGCGAGGCATTTGTTACTTATCAAACAGAACATTCCCAGTTATCCTCGCCAGTGCTTTATCTCTTCCAGAAAAGAAAAGTATGGACCTCCGCAAGTAAAAAGCGCGAACAAAACTGTTTTGTTAGGCTATGTTCGTGTGGTAATTATATTACCACATGCGGAGTGTATAGGATAATCATATAACTATTTTAGGTTATTACGTGAGGGGTATTACTCTTTTGCCTGGCTTAAGTTTCTGAGTGTTACTCTTTTGACAGCTGGTTACTATAATATTATATCATATTGCACTAAATTAAAGAAGTATACTTATCTCACTCCTACAAAAATTATCTTTTATTACTCTCTCTTTACTATTACCAATACTAACATACTCTCGCTCTATACATATTCATCATGTAAAGGTTATAGCGTTATATAACGCACATACAAAGCCACTCCACATTATTTCACCATTCTCCCACCGAAACTTTCTATACACTCTTTCCTGTCTTACCCACATAATCTAGGATACCACTGGTACACAGTCTCAGCGCTTACTTTATCCCTAATGTCAGTCTAACCCTTGCTCTACGTTGTACATTCTCCCTGAAGTCTAACCTATTTAAACCGGCACCATGGATTACACCGCCACAACCGCTCTTTCAGCTTCGCCCATGGTGCGCCATCACTAGCATCATCTCGACTCCCTTTGCGAACCGAAATCATTGATCCGTCTCTTCCGTTACTTTGTTGTTTTTCATTTTTGTTTCCAAATCAACCAAAATTATCTCCCTCTTTCCTAGGTCTTATCACCTCATTTCCCGCCCCTTAAGGTGAGGTTCTTTATAGTCCTAACATTTTAGAGCTGCTAGCCACATCCCAAACCTTTTATCGCTCGTATAGACATTTTCCCAGCCTTTGCACTCTAAGTCCCTCTTCCTTTTACCGTCGTCTCTCAGAATCCTCCCCCAGTTTCCAGTCTTTAGCCCTCCTCACAAATTAAGTTAATCCACTCTGAGGACACTGATTACCACTCTCCTCCCCATATTTCCCTATTTCTAAGATAACTCAATCAGGCTGTACGCTTTATGGAACCCCCACCCTTTGGTAATTCCCAACACCCAAGGGCATACCACCCTTCGCATAAGCAGTAGCCTCCACCTCTGAAACACTCGAACCATTATAAACCAACCAACTCAATACAATAACAAGCACAAAAACACATATAAATTATAAACAATTACACAGAAAATAAAATAATTCATATAATATCATACAAAGTATAACTGGTCTTTGTCTTATATAAAATCAGGCTCACTTTGATGTTTCTCTCCGCTAAACACTCTTTCATATCAATAAAATGTAAGACGTCTTACTTGAATGAACTATTGGATACACTATACATACCCAACTTTCTCAATCCATACAATTATTATCAAATAGATAAAAAATAATACATACAATTATGAAAAATAGATTACAGTAAAGCGTATCACAACCCTAACACATGCCCCACTTTCCAATTCTAGACCAAGAAAACAAAAACTTTCACTAACAACAACTTGGCTCTTACTTACTCCTTACTAAAACTATTCTAATCATCGTCAGACCGACTCTGATTATCTCTCTACCAATTTCTAATTATATTGTCTAGAAAAAACTCTAAAGAGAGATCTTTAGCATATATAGTAGAAACTTAACAGCACGCACAACAGTATGGCTAACACCACACAAGTTTTATATAAAGGGTGAGGATTTTACTGCAAATACTATTATAAAGCCTACATTACTATCAATCATATGTTTATCCACTGTCCTATGGTAACTTCGGTTGTAGATTTCCATTGGGCCCTCGAGGTATAATATCTCATGATGTCCGAACACATAACTCGTTATACAATTTATTAGTCCGAGGTACAGGTATTAATGAGAGTAAAGGATTAAACTATTGTTAACTTGTGTATGTATCCAGATTTCTAGTGAGTGTAAATCACATATAAAAATGTATCAAATAGGTTTACTCTTGCGTGCTTAAAAATCGGTTGGAGAGCAGCACAAGGACTACAATTCTATCAATCATTAATGAATTGTAAAGATAATGGGCCGATGAGACCTAGTTTCTTATATAGTGAATTAATTGGAGGATTTCTGTCAATTCCGGCGCTCGACTTCGATGCGTTCCGAAGCACTAGTCTTAAAATATAACTTCGATAATTAGCATGACGCTATACAACGTTTGTGGTAGTCACTCACGTATGAAGACGCATAACAGAGTATTTGACATTCATATCTGACAACAACTACAAAGCTATTAGTACTATAGGCCTACAACTACAAATGGGAAGCCTGTATGGGCCTCTTTCGCAGATCCTTGGCTGCTAACTGGCATACTGAGTGTATTGGCCTTCTTTATACATTGCAAACACAGAAGCCATAATAAAGTCAAAATTATATGCCATGTTACAATCGCTCATATTCATTCTTTTAGATTGCGATACAAATTAGCTTGTTGTGGATCTATATGCCAATATTTGGTCATCACGACAAACGATTCTCTTTACAAATTATCTCCTTGCTGGCTGGCAACTATTAGTCCACATTTTTCTCTTACAGATGCATATATAACCAGCTTTATTCTGCGCTGTTAACTATCTATTAATAAGCTATGGGTTTGCAATACCCTATCTCCACTCACACATGGCTTCGTGTGATGTACCAGCTGGACATTTCACTCGCTGTAATTTTGTATTTAGAAAGTTCATTAGTCAAATCACCATACCTGCCACTTATACTTTTCATCATTTGCTAGACTTGTCATACCATAGAACCATAAATCACTATCTCTGTCGTATCACACC
>JABUQX010089095.1:20000-24372 GCA_015478945.1 Trachelipus rathkii | reverse complement strand
ATGAAAATGAAAATGAAAATGAAAATGAAAATGAAAATGAAAATAAAAATAAAAATAAAAATAAAAATAAAAATAAATATAAAAATAAAAATAGGATCTTCAGATTGATTATGTTGGGGACCTAATGGATGGATAGGTGATCAGAAAATAGGTGGTATAACAACAGGTGGCTTTGGGTTGTCGGAAGAAAATGAGAATGGTAGAAAGATGATTGATTTCTGTGAGGAGAGAGGTATGTGTGTAGGTAATAAATACTTTCTTTAAACACAAGAGTATTCATAAGTATACAAGAGTTGATGTAGGTAGATATAGTATCGAAGTGAAATGTATTATTGATTTTGTGTTGGTGAAAAAGGAAATGTTGAAGTATGTGTTGGATGTTAAATCAGTGAGGGGGGGAGGGTTATCGGATCATTATGCTGTCTTGTGTAAAATTAAGTTAGTGGGGGCTTGGATGGAGAGGAAGGTGATAAGGAAGGAAGTGGGTAGAATTAAGAGTGAAGTTAAGTGAACAAGGTAATAAGGATAAGTATTTAAGAGCGCTTGCAAGTAAATCAGTTGAATGTGAACAACTTGAAACTGAACAAATCTGGAAGCAAATAAGGGAAGTGGTTGTTTGCAGTGCAAAAGAAGTGTGTGGATGTGCTAAAGTAGGGTGTAAGAATATTAACAGTGAGTGATGGAATTAAGAGGTGATGCAAGCGATTAAAAGTAAAAAAGAAGCGTGGTTGAATGTACTAAAAGCCAATTATGAGGTATCAAAAAGAAAGATGTTTAAGGCCTCACAGTAAAATTGGAAAAAGTTTAAAAGATGATACGTGGGAGGAAAGGAGGTAAATAAACAGGTTGGAAGGAGGATGAATGGGGACTTACAAGGGAATAGGAAGCTCTTCTGGAAGGAAGTGCGAAAGGTTAAGAATGAGAATAAGCGGTATCTGCTTAGAATAATAAATGGGAATGGAACTTTCGTAACTGATGAAATGGATGTGAGGGGAGTGTGCAAAGAACACTTTGAAAATCTGCATAACATTGGCAGTAATGAAGAATAGTGAATGTG
This sequence comes from Trachelipus rathkii, assembly GCA_015478945.1. NCBI lineage: Eukaryota > Metazoa > Arthropoda > Malacostraca > Isopoda > Trachelipodidae > Trachelipus > Trachelipus rathkii. Next base: position 23,315 of record JABUQX010089095.1, on the reverse strand, counting down.
TGTGGGTTTGACGGTGCAAGAAGGAATGTTGTATTTTGGAGACGAAGAGGTCATTAGCTCAAAGGAGGAGGTAATGGGGTAGGAAGTGAGAAAGTTGAAGAATGAGAAATCTGTATAGATGAAATAAATTACTGGTAAAATGATCAAGAACGGAGGCGAGATAGTGATTTATTGGATTTGGAAGTTGTGCAGCAAAGTGTTTATGGGGGGTATAATTCCAAGGGATTAGAGGAGAGCAGTAACAAAAAGGGTACTAAAAGTAACGTAGGAATTATAGAGAATTAGTTTATTAGTATCATTGGGAAGGCTCATAATACATTATTTTGGTGGGAAGGTGTCGAGTGACTAAAGGACTGATTAGTGAAGAACATGGCACATGCGTTTAGAGTGGTAGAGGATGTGTGGATAAAATCTTTACATTGACATATGATTAAAGAAAAATGAGGAGAGAGAGAAAAATAAATTGTATTTAGGATGTATGGATTTGCAACAGGCGCATGATAGGATTAATAGGAAAGCTCTATGGCAGGTGTTAGTGATATGGTAAGCTTTTGAATGGAATCTAAAGTATATATGACGATAGTGAAGCGTGTGTAAAATAAATGGAGTCGAAAGTGATTGGTTTAATATTTAATAGGAGTAAGGCAGGGATGTGTTATGTCTCCTTGAGTTGTTTGTATATGGATGGGGTTATGAAGAAAGAATTAGAGGTGGAGGTGGCAAAGGATGGTGTTAGAATGATGGAGAATGGAAAAAAGTGGAGGGTCCCTTGCCTATTATATGCGGATGATTTGGTTTTGTGTGGCAGGGCAAATATGAAGGTTTGAGAGGGCTGGTAGAGAGATTTGGCAGGAGTGTGTAAAAGGAGTGTGAAAGTAAATGTAGATAAGAGTAAAGTTCTGGTTGTAAGTGAGGAAAGTTCTCGGTGTGCAGCTATGTCAGTTGGTGAGCAGCTGGAACAAGTGTCTGAGTTTAAATATTTACGATATATGTTGGATTAAAAGGAAAGGGAGGATGCAGAGTGTAGTAGGAAAGGTGTGAATGGCAGGAAGGTGGCTGGTGCAATTAAATCGTTGGTGGATATAAAGGGACTAAGTCTTGAGTGCGCTAGGGTCTTACATGAGGGTATGTGGTTACCCGTTTTAATGTATAGTAGTGAGACCATGGTTTGGAATAAAAGTTATAGATATAAAGTTCAATGTGTTCAGATGGACAATCTTAGGGGCGTGTTAGGTGTGATCAGAATTAATAAAATGAGAAATGAACGTAGTAGAGATTTATTATTAAGTGTGAAGAAAGGGTAAATGAAGAGAATAAATGAAAGTAACGTTGAGATGGTTTGGTCATGTGGAAAGGTGTGAATGGGAGGATGCAGAGTGTAGTAGGAAAGGTGTGAATGGCAGGAAGGTGGCTGGTGCAATTAAATCGTTGGTGGATATAAAGGGACTAAGTCTTGAAGTGCACTATTGTTTTACATGAGCGTATGTTGTTACCTGTGTTAATGTATAGTAGTGAGACTATGGTCTGGAATAAGAGATATAGATCTAATGTACAATGTGTTTTAATGTATAGTAGTGAGACCATGGTTTGGAATAAAAGGTATAGATAAAGTTCAATGTGTTCAGATGGACAATCTTGGGGCGTGTTAGGTGTGATAAGAATTAATAGAATGAGAAATGAACGTAAGTAGAGTTGTGTGGTGTGAAGAAAGGGGTAAATGAGAGAATAAATGAAAGTACGTTGAGATGGTTTGGTCATGTGGAAAGGATGGATGATAATCGGTTGGTTAAGCAACCGAAGAAAAGTTAAGGACCGAAGAAAAAGTGGATTGAGTCATTAAAAGAATGCCTGGAGGAGAGAAATGCGAGTTTGGCAGAGGCGAGAAGAAAGGTGCATAATAGGAGTGAAAGAATGGCGGGGTTTTGTAAGGGGGTATGATTGTGGCCCACCTGGGTCAAGGGATGAACCCCACATGCCAGTGAGACGAGATGCCATAGTGAGGGTCCATCGCGGTCAGTGAAGCTCTAGGGTGATTTTCTTACTGCGACGAGTTCTCACTAAAGATAAAGGCGGGGGGGGTAAGACTGGGCTTTTCTTTTCGACTTTTCGATCTATATTCTTCTACTACTTTTTCTGTTTCCGGTGCATGTTACGAACACTTACCCCAGTCTTGGGGAAAGAAGTGGGTGATATATATATATATATATATATATATATATATATATATATATATATATATATATATATATATATATATACTATATATATATGACCCCCATATATATATATATATATATATATATCTCTTATACATATATATATATACACCTATATATATATATATATATGCTGCTGCTGCTGCTATGCTATATATATATCACCATATATACCTCCATATATATATATATATTACCTTCTAAACTTCTTTGACAAAGTTTGCAGGTGAAATGAGGTGCCTATTGCTTGTCTTGGTCCCCAATAGACATATCAAAATGTGCCTTATAGGCCTTGCACATTTTAGCAGATGTATTCACAGGGTAAATTTTTGCAGGATCTGAATAGAATCTTTTCCATCTGTTTGGGAATAGGGATTATAAAAGCTGTAGGCCAAACATGTCGAAAGATCTGGGGAAGTTGGCGAACAATCTAAGACCAATTCTGCTGACCTGTCATACTTCTAAATTAATAGGGAAAATGACTGCAGGCCCTTCTCCTTGTTCTGAAGAGTTGAGAGGCCTTTTCACCTCTTCCACTTTGGCTTCCTCAAACATCGTTCGACTACAGACCCTTTGTTAAGACTGGATCATTACATCCGTGAGCCCTTCTTAACTATCTTGATGGTTCTTGGTGTCTTTTTTGACCTTTAAAAAATTCCTTAAGCAACTTGGAGAACTGGGGATCTCTTTAAATTCCACACGATCAGTTGTTTCTGAGGAAAGCTTCCTCTCTTTATCCAATGCCTTCTGTCCGGTGCTCATCAGTTCTATCACGCCACTTTTCTCTACCACCTTCCTCCCGCAAGTCCCATTCACGTCTCCACATGGCCTCAATCCTGTTGAAGTTGGGCTATGGCTGCGAGGCATATGGACAGGCCTCCTGAACTCGACTAAATCTGTTAAACCACATCCAAAACGAGACGATCCGTATCTTCACAGGAATCTTCCGATACTTCCTCGGGTAATCGTCGAAGTTGAAGCCGATGTAATGCCGCCCTTCCCGTGAAGAAAATATATCATATGCACAAGCTATCTTCGCTTTCAAACCCCAATCCCTTCTGCACTGACAACGATTCTGTGAGAGGTACCTTAGAATCCT
>JABUQX010089095.1:0-2500 GCA_015478945.1 Trachelipus rathkii | reverse complement strand
TTATATATATATATATATATATATATATATATATATATATATATATATATTAAATGAGTATCTTAGGAGGGAGATTGGTATTATGAAGCAGCTTGGTTGAATTCAGAGTCAACAATAAATAAACATATAATAATTAAATAAATATAGTAATAAATAAATAATTGAGCTAAATAAATAAATAAATTAAAACGTATATCTGCATTTCACTGGCGAAATCAGTGAATCAATGAAGCAGCCGCCTATGGTGTGAGGACATAAAATGGGTTACGGCAGAGTCTACCTTACCTTTGATAGAATGAAATTACTTTAAAAATCAAAATTCTAGAATAAAAGAATAACCTTCAAAAAATTATTAACACGGAGGGTGTGTAAAATTAAATTAAATAATATCTTTAAAAAATATATAAATAATTATAAATTTAATAATATGCAATTGGTTAAAGTTATTAAAAAATAAAATTAGAATAAAACTTTTAAAATATTCGGTGAAGCAACTCATCCGCAAAGGCAAATAACTTTTTATCCATACATTAAAATTATTAAGCTTGAACCAATTTGTCCCTTGCTCTGAGTAATATTTTATGCTCATATTTGCCTTTACTTAACAAATTTAATAAAATTTTCAAGGCATTGTAATTTTATATCTATTTGCACAGATCTATACTAATATATATATATATATATATATATATATATATATATATATATATAATATATATTATATATTTAATATATATATATATATATATAATTTATATATTATATATATAGATATATATATTATATATATATTACTCAGCAATTATGGGATGAGAGAACCGGGTCTTTAAAACTACGCTTGACCCACGTCCTTTTTTGGGGACGTGAGATGGCCTAGTGGTTATGAGCATCGGTTATTGTTAAACACTGCGACGTGTGTCAATGTTCGAATCCCGCTGATGGAGAGATTAAAATCTCCTTGTGACTCATTCATTTGAAAGTATCCCTTGTGTGGGGGAAAAGAATTGCCACATCGTATGTCCTGCGTGTCGTAGAGGGCGAATAAGGGACGGTGGTAGTTGGGTTGGCTGCCCACTACCACCTATCTCTTGCTAGGAAGCTGATGCACGGCCTCGGAGATGGTCCGTGATCGCCTCGTAAACAGGCCTTCTATATTTTCGGCAAATTAGTTGAATCGTAATGGGTATCATGGAATGTCAGGAGGAATAAATTTGAGGAGAAGAGGATAGAGGTGATGGATGTATTTAGAAAGGGCAAATTTGATTGCTCGCTGTGACTTGCAACAAAGATGAAAGGAAACGGTGAAAATGAGTGGTGCCATGTGGGTGCTGAAATGTGCTGTGTGCTGGTGTGGATAAAGGAATTGAGAGAGAGAGGAGGACTTGCAATTGTATGAATGACCTGTGGACAAAGCTATGGTAGACTTTGAGTGTGTGGTCCTAAAATTTCTAATTGGTAAAAGATTTAAGTTGGAAAAGGTAAGGTTATGTGTGGTTGTAACGTATGGTCCCTGGGGGAAACGTTGAAGAGAGTACGATTTTTTATGAGAGATAATCTGAATGATGTTCTGGCTGGGGTGAGTAGGAGCTTCAGAATGATAGTGTTGGGACCTAAAATGGTTGGATAGGTGCATCAAAAAGGATGGTATTAACAGGTGGTTTTGAGCGCGTGCGGGAGACAGATGAGAATGGTAGGAAGGTGATTGTTTTCTGTGAAGAGAGAGGTATTTGTGTAAGTAATACTTTCTTTTAAACACAAGAGTATCATTAAGTATACTAGAGTTGGGTAGTAGAGAAGATATCGAAAGTGAAAAAGTGATGATTGATTTTGTTGTTTGGTGAAGAAGGAGATGTTGAAGTTTGTGTTGGATGTTAAATTAAATCAGTGAGGGGTTTAGGAATTGGATTATCGGATCATTATGTTATAAGTGTGAGAGTGAGCGCTTGGATTGGAGAGCACGGATACGAAAGAAAAGTAAGGTAAATTTTTAGACTGAGAAGTTAAGTGAACAAGACAATAAGGTAAGTATGTAAGAGCGCTCGCTAGTAATCGGTTGAATGTGATCAAGTTGAAACTGAAAATCTGGAAGCAATGAAGGAAGCAATTGTTAGTAGTGCCAAGGAAGTGTGTGAAGTGCTAAGTAGGAGTAAGAAGGTTAACAGTGAATGGTGACATTGAAGAGTGATGAAAGCGGTTAAGGTTAAATAAGATAGCAGTGGTTGAATGTGACTAAAAGCAAATTGATGAAGTCCTCAAAAGAATAGATGCTGTGGAAATTATATAAGGAGGAAAAAGAAATACTAAAAGGTGCAAACGTAGGAGAAAACAAGAGGGTAAATGAACAGTTTTAAGGAGGATGAAATGGGGACATGCAAGGGCAATAGGAAGCTCTTTTCTGGAAGGAAAGCGCGTAAAAGGTTATAGAATGAGAAATTAAAGGGGAATCTGCACATAGGAATAAGTGTAGGATTGGGCTCTTGTAACTGATGAAATTGGATGT
>JABUQX010089094.1:75000-88860 GCA_015478945.1 Trachelipus rathkii | reverse complement strand
TAAGTCAAAAAACACTGAAAGTCTTAAAACTTAGGATGAAAATTAAATATAATTTCAACCACTAATAATTTTAATTATAAATACATTTAATTAATTCAATTAAATAAATATTGAAGGAATTTGCAGTAAATAATTGATTTTTTAGAAGAATAAGTTGTATTAAATATATATATATGAAGAGTTATATGTTGTTGCGTTGTTGTTGTTATATATATATATATATATATATATATGTAAGAAGAAAGATGATATATATATATGCATATGTTATTTATATATATTAAGGCTATAATAATAATACTTCAATGCTGGAAGCGCTTTGTTCCAACCTGATCCCGGAAAAGTGCAGTCAGTTCTGGACCCTTCAAATCATCAATCCTATAGCGCCTCACCTCCTGTATTCTTATCTTTAAAAGTCTTTGAAGCTCTTCTTAACTCCTCATTTCTGGATCATCTGGAGTCGCATTCCCTTCTTTCAGATCATCATATGGCCTTTCGACGTTCAGAGTCTTCAACTGGTGACATACTTCTCCTTATTTAACCGATTTATATCTTCGCCTCTTAGACTATGTAATCTGTAGTGGTGTGCTTGACATATCCAAAGTTCTGACTGAGTATGGGCATGCGTCACTACTCAAAGCTCTTCCTCTCTTGGGGCTTCTCTCCTTCTTGCTTACCTCATGTTCCGTTTTCTCCGATCAGTCCGTATACATCACTCGCTGATGTCCTCTTCCTCTCCTTCTTCTCTTACTTTTTGTATTTTCATGTTCTGCTTTGACTTCGAATTTTATTCCTACTTTTCATCAACGATCTCCTCAGCTGTAATTTCACCTCTGTTCAATTATTACGCCGATGACTCTAACCTCATTCTCACTTATTTCAAATCTGCTCCCTTCTTTGCATCTAGAGTTGCCTCTGTCTTCAGCTTTCCGATTGTATTCTTGCCGATCTGGATGCAGCCTCCCGGGTGGGTCACCGCAACCTTAAAGCCGGTAATCCTTCTTTAAAAACTCACTTTCTGGAGATTTCCTCAAAATACCTCCCAACTTTTCCCATTTTGAATTAGGCTCTTAACATCTCAACGTTAGGTTAACATAAACATTCTTAAGTTCAAACATAAACAAATTAAAATGGTCTTGGTTCCCAGATAGAATTTGTTGTTAAGGTGGCCTCAAAGAGGCTGGGAGTTCTGTTCAGGTATAGGAATTTTTCTCTCTGGAACAGTTAATACTCCAGTTATATATAGCTATTCGTCTTACAGAACTGTCTCGCCATCTGGGCCCTGGCTCCACCCTCTATTGACAGGTTGAGCTCCAAAGCTGGCAGTGACCACAAACTGTCTCTGCTCCTTCAAACTCTGACCCCTATATTTCAAAGGATCGACGTCAAGTCTCCTCTTTTTCGCATAGGTTCACGGCGGGCAAAGCGTGTCGGGGAGCTGACCTCTCTACTCCACCAACCGCAGCGTCGTCTCGTATCGCCGGTGGCGCTTTGCTCGCACGCTATGTTGTGAGATGGCAACCCAGACTCTGTTCCCGCTGGTGCCTCTTCTTTCCAGCTACTTCGTTCTGTGGAACTCTTGCCCCTTCGTTTTCCAACCGCTTAATCTTCTCAGCTCTCCACGCCCGCGCCACTTGAGAGATTTTAGTGCTAAGTTGAGAATTGGGTGTGTTTTATGTTTTATCTTCTGCCCTCCTTGAAAAAAAAGGGTCAGTGAGCCCGTGAGTGGTGGTTGACTGTAAAATATATATATATATATATTATATATAAAGAGTATAGTATATATATATATGATATATAAGAGATATATATATATATATGAGAAAGAGAGATATTGTTATATATATATATAGTTATATATATATATATATATATATTAATTCAACAAACAATAAATTTTTTAAGATTTCTGCAAATATATAGATTTCTTTTGAAGATATTTACTAAAATAAAAACACATTAATATTTCCTAACAATTATATTTATTTCCTCTTCAAATTCGTTTGATATATCAAATTTCGAACATTTTTTTATGTTGAAAACTCGGAAAAATTATAATTTTTCCTCAATTTTAAAATTTATAGTAAAGAGAGTAGTATGGTATATATATATTATATATATAGCAGTATATAGTAGTATATGGTATAGTATAAGTATATAGCAGCAAGATATATATATATATATATGTATATATATATATATAGCATATATGAGTATATATATATATATATATATATGGTGGTTACGTTAGGTGTGAAAAAGAATTGATAAATGAGGAATGAACTTATTGGAGAGTTGTGTGTGCAGTGGTGTGTGAAGAAAAGGGGTAAATGAGAATAAATGAAAGTATATTGTGAGATGGTTTGGTCATGGAAAGGATGAATGATAACGGTTTTCTTTGGTTAAACGGGTGCATAGTGGTGAGTGTGTTGGGGAATCGAACTGGCTGGGAGACCGAAGATAAAGTGGATCGAGTCGGTGAACGAATGTTTTAAGAGAAATGTGAGTTTGGCAGAGGCGAGAATAAAGGTAGCGATAGAATGGCGGGGCTTTGGGTATGGGGTGAGGCCGTGGCTCCACGGCCAGGGATGAACCCCGCATTGATCAGATTTAAACATAGTGGTGCGCCCGTCGCAACCTTACGATGCCTAGGGTGGATTTTCTGTCTGCAACTGCTCACTAATTAATGGTACAGAGTGGGGCGGTAAGGCTGGGCTTTCTTTTCGACGCTTGTGTCATGTTCTCCTACTGCTTTTCTTTTCCGATGCTTGTACAGCACCTTACCCCCAATCTTGGGGCAAAGAGGAAGGTGAAGAAAGAAAGAAATATATATATATATATTAATTCAATTAAATAAATAATTTTTAAAAGAGATTTCGCAAAATATTTGATTTTCTTGAAGATATTTATTTATTTAAATAAATATATACATTAATATTTTAACAATTATATTTATTTATTTTTTCCGAATTCGTTTGATATATCAAATTTCGAATATTTTTATGTTAAAAATGTATACTTTTACAATTTAATTTCAATTTTTTAATTTTTTGAAACTCATATAGTAAATAACAAAAAATTGATTATATTTAGTTTAAGTTTATATATTTTGCATCAATTTATATAACAAAGGAGTAATGGAAGAAAAGTTTACTTTATTTTGTTTGATTTAACCCTCTATTATTTAGTGTAATTTTACAGTTAACCCCGGTAAACCCCGGTTTTCCTGATTTTTGGCCGGGGCCGGGGTCGCTAAATGCTGAAGTTAATGGGGCCGGGGCCCCGGTCGGTTCCTAAGCTGGAGCAAACTGAGAAGAGAAAAAAACATCTGCAGTCTCAAACAGAACTCCCAGTTTCTTTGAGGGCGCCCTAGCAACCTGTTGTGATGTGAGGTTTCCAAAGACATTTTTTTGTTATAAGGCCAAGGATGTTTATTGTCAACAGGAAGAATTTGAGAACCGTCGAAAGTTGAGATAGAAAGTGAATGCGTTTTGTAGAAGGAGACTTAAGAAGTTAAGCCTCAAAGAATTGTCAGCCCTCACAAGGTTGGGAGACTAGACCATCCGGGAAATTTATACAGATCAGTTATAACAGAATAGGTAAGATTAGCCAAGACGAGAGAAATTTAAAGTATAAGAAGAAGCAGAACTGAAATGAGTTGAAGAATGAAAGTTCGAGTCATCGTAGGCAGAGCAGTGATAGAGTTAGATATGCAGGTGAGAAGATCATTAATGAAAAGTAGAATAAAGTAGGAGATAAGACAGAACCCTGAGGAACTATTTTGACAGAAAAGAAAAAGTCGCCCCATCAACAAACAATGATATTAGAGATTTGAGTGAAAAAGGTATTTGTAATTAAGCAAAGAGAAAGAGAAGCCTCCAAAGGAGGGGAGCAGAGCAGCGAGACGTGTCACTCGGTCAAATTCTTTGAAATGGGTTACCACGCAAGTCTCCTAGTAGTTCCTAGCAGCTGAAAACCATAAATCCAGGTGCTAGATAGGAGAGTATACCGCCAGAGAATGAACTCTCGCCAGCTGAAAAAGCCGTACTGGCTATCGAGTTAGGTGGAATGGTGCTTCAGATAATCTATAAGGAGAGTTGAGAAGGGTTTCAAAGATCTTAGTTAGAATACAAGTGAGAGCTATAAAAGCGATAGTTTGAAGGATCTGAGCGGCTACCTTTTTTCGGGTAGAGTTTGGACATGCAGCTCCAACACTGAGGGAAAGTGCTAGTATTGAGACATAGGAGCATAGTTGAACGAGGGGGCGGGGATAAGACGGAAGCACACCCCTGCAAACTTGGGGAGGAATATGTCATCTGGGGCCACCCTTCCCTATCCTTCAGATCTTTTCTGTGTGCCAGTGCACCAGACTCAATGTAATCACAGGCAAAGACATATCTGACAAAGAAGGCAGGCGGTTAAATGCCAGAATGTCGTGAACCATCAGAGGAGTGGGCGATTTACAGAAGTTGCTAGAGATGTTTTTGGCAAGAGGTCAGAAAGATTGCCAGGTAGGAGAATCCAAGGAGGTTAGCTACTGCTGATGTGAGTTACCCCTCAAAATTGGAGGAATGCCATCTGGGGCCACCCTTCTTCCTATCCTTCATAGATTTCAGGGGCCTATGCACCGATCAAATGTGTAATCAGGCAAAGAATATAGGACACCTGGAGAATAGGGAAGGGAGTGAGGCAGAAATGCTAGAATGTCAGAACCATCAGAGGAAAGGTGATTAGCAGAAGTTGCGTTAGAGATGCTTTTTGCAAGAGGTCAGATTGTCAGGGAGAACTAAGGGAGGTTAAGAAGTGCACTCTGTTTGATGGAAAGCTCCATTTCTACTCGGCTAAGAGTAACCTCCCTGCAACGATTTCTAGCTGTATGAAAATTACAGAGTGATTGAGAACGAGAATTTTTCCCACCTCGATATGCACTCAACTCTTAGCCTGAATGCCAGGAGAACAAAGCACAAACACCAAACCATGAAGGTTTAAGTGAGGGAGAAGATTTAGCTGTAAGAATGAACTCTATGGGGTCCCACAACCACTACAGCTCCTTCCCTGCCTTTAAACATTATACATCCATCATTATTCCCAACTGAGAGGCAGCCAATTTGCTATCATCTGCAAACTTGTAACCTTACATTAAGTCCCTGGTCTAAATATTTTTATACATATATGACAACAGCTTCATTGACCTAAGAAAGGGTAAAACGTTACTTTAATCAAACATAAATTTCTCAGCTTCATTAATAAATACTTTTCATATTCATTAATTATTATTATTATTATTATTATTATTATTATTATTATTATTATAATATTATTATTATTATTATTATTATTATATATTATTGATATTATTATTATTATTATTAAAATTAAGAGACTTAAGAACGCAATTGAATTGCCAAATACCGAGGGCCGGAACCCCTAACCTCCTGTTCTAATAGTCTGAGATGATATATATATATAGATATATATATATATATATATATATATATATATATATATATATATACATATATATATATATATATATAGCATATATATATATATATATATATATGATATATATATATTATATATGTTGTTACAGGTTATTATTATTATTATATATATATACATTGTGATATATATGATAGAAGAAGAAGAAGAAAGAAGTTATATATATAAGGTTACTACATAAGGTTATATATATATATATATATATATATATATATTATAGTATATACATATATGTGATATATATATATATATATATATATATTATATATATATAATATATGGTTTAATTAATATAAACCTAATCTCTCTCATCTTCTTCTATGAACTGTAGTTGAACTGTACAAGTACATGGAATAAATAGAGTGAACAAATGTTGAGGACAAGATAGAGAGGTGATGACGGCTTGCAGCAAGCACCTGATCGTTGCCGCACTGAAACAAAGATGAAAGGAAAAGGTGGAAGCTGAGTGGTGTGTGGTGGTGAAATGCAAAATGCGTTGGTGAAAGAGAATGAGAGAGAGAGAAATAGAAAGAGAGAGAGAGAGTGACCTGTGGTATAAAGCTATGGTAGACTTTGTGTGTGTGAGCCCAATTTCAATGGTTAAATTTGTCACAGTGTGCCTGAATAAAGTGTGATGTAATGCACAACCCATTCTGAGGGAAATGTTGAAGAGAGTACGATTTTTTGGGGATACCTAATGATTGTTCCTGACAAAAGCAGGTTTCCATCATGCAGTGGTTGGGGGATCCTGAACATGGACAGGTGATCAAAAAGTGTATTTACAACAGGTGGTTTTGGGGCAGGGAGAAAATGAGTATCAGGAAGGTGATTGATTTCTATGAAGAGAGGTGTGTAAGTAATACTTTCTTTTGAACACAATATATATCTGTTGCTATGTCTAGAGTTGGTGTAGGTGTGGAGATACCAAGTGCAAAGTATGATTAGATCTTTAGTGCTGGTGAAGAAAGGAGATGTTTAGCATGTGTTGGATGTTAAATCAGTGAGGTTTAGAATGTAGACTATTTGATCATTATGCAGCTCCCATGTAAAATTGGGTTAGTGCGGGGCTTGGATGGAGAGGAAGGTGATACGAAAGGAAGTAGGTAAAATTAAGAGTGAGTAGTTATGAGCAAGACAAGGATAAGTAGTGTGGTGAGCGCTCACTAAAAACGGTTGAATGTAACTGTGCTGGATACTGAACAAATCTGGGGGCAAAATGAAGGAAGCAATTGTTAGTAGTACAAAGAAGTGTGTGGATGTGCCAAAGTAGGAAGTAAGAATGCCAACAGTGAGTGGTGGAATGAAGAGGATGAAAGTGTGTTAAAGGTAAAAAAGAAGCGTGGTCGAATGTACTAAAAGCAAATGATGAGTTTCAAAAGAAAGATGTTGGGAATTATATAAGGAGGAAAAAGAAATACTGTGTAAGAAATGAGAGAAAAACAAGAGGTAAACAGAACAGCCTTTGGAAGGGGAGGATGAATGAGGACACAAGGGAATAGGGAAGCTCTTTCTGGCTGGCAGAAAGGTTAAGAATGAGAATAAGGGGAATCTGCTTAGAATAAATAATAGGGATTATGCTTTTGTAACTGATGAAATGATGTGAGGGGTGGAAAGAACACTTCGAAAATCTGCACAATATTAATAGTAATGATGAGGTGGTGAATGTATGTGGCTTTGATGGTGCAAGAAGGAATAGGTATTTTGGGGATGAGGAGCATTGGTGTTATATGTAATGGGTGGAAGAGAAAGTAGCTGAATGGTAAATCTGCAGGTATAGATGAAATTACTAGTGAAATGATCAAGATGAAGTGATGGTGATTGATTGACTGGTGCCGTAATAAAGGCTTATGGAGGGTATGTGTTCCATGGATTGAGGAGAAAGGTATTTAGTACCCTTGCTAAGGGCATGGGAGGCGTGAATTGTAGAAATTATAGGAATAAGTTTATTGAGTGTTGTAGGAAGGTATATGTGCTGGTATTTTTGCTGAAAGAGGCTCATGGACTGAGGGACTGGTTGGTGAAGAACAAGGTGCGTTTAGAGTGGTAGAGGTGGATCAAATCTTTGCAATGAAACAAATAGATTGAGAAAATGAGGGGAGAAGAAGAATAAATTATATTTAGGTTTTATGGATTTACAACATGCGATGATAGAGTTAATAGGAAGCTTTATGGCAGGTATTAGTGATATATGGTGTTAGTGTAGTTTCTGAATGGAATCAAAAGTATGTATGACGATAGTGGCGTGTAAAAGAATAAATGGTGTCAATGGTGATTGGTTAGATTAATAGCGGAGTGAGACAGGGTTGTGTTATGCCTCCTTGGTTATTCAAAGGTGAAGTGGATGGGGCCAGTGAAAGAATTCGGAGGTGGGGATGGTATGTTGGTGTTAGGAATGATGGAGAAATGAGAGTGAGTGTGGAGGGTGCCCCCACCTATTGTATGTGAGATGATTTGGTTTTGTGTGGCGAATCTGAAAGAGAGTTTGAAAGTGAGAGGATTGGTAGAGAGATTTGGCAGGGTATGTAAAAGGAGGCGTTTGAAAGAAAGTAAGTGCAGATAAGAGTAAGGTTATGGTTGTGAGTGGAGACAGTCCAAAGTGTGAAGTTATGTTAGATGATGAGCAGCTGGAGCAAGTGTCTGAGTTTAAATATTTAGGTATGTGTTGGATGAGACGGATGATATAGAGTGTAGTAGGAAAGTTGTGAATGGCAGGAAGGCTGCTGGTAATTTAATCGTTGGTGAATGCAAAGGGCTTCTGGAGCCCTGAGTGTGCTAGGGAAGTCTAAATAGAAGAAAATGAAATACCCCAGTTATTGTATGGTAGTGAGACTATATGGTCTGGAATAAGAAGATCTAAAGTTCACTGTGTTCAGATGGACAATCTTAGGGGTGTGTTAGGTGTGAGAAGAATTGATAAAGAGAGGAATGAACGTATTGAGAGTGGTGTGGTGTGAAGAAAGGGTAAATGAGAGAAGAAATGAAAGTACAGATGGTTTGGTCACGTGGAAAGGATGAGTGATAGTCGGTTGGTTAAGCGGGATGTATAGTGGTGAGTGAGGAACCGACTGGCTGGGAGACCAGCAGAAAAGTGGATTGAGTCAGTAAACGAATGTCTGAAGGAGAGAAATGCAAGGTTTGGCAGAGGCGAGAGTAAGGGTGCATGATATAGGAGAGAATGGCGGGGTTTGTATGGGGGCATGGTTGTGGCCCACCTGGGCCAGGGATGAACCCTTACATTGAGGATTTACCATAGTGAGGGTCCAGTCTTTTTGTCCTATGATGCCTAGGGTGGATTTTCTGTCTGTGACGAGCTCACACTAATTAATGGTACAGAGGGGGGCGTGGTGTGCTGGTACTTGGCTTTCTTTCGACGTTTGTCACGTTCTCCTACTGCTTTTCTTTTCCGATTTAGCCAGCAACCCACCCCGTATCTGGGGCGAGAGCTGGTGAAGAAAGAAAGAAGAACAGAGTATGGAGGCATATATATGCATATATATATATTGTTAATATTTATAGGAAGCAGCAGTTATAGTTAGTTATATATATTATATATATATATATGGTTGTTAATGTTGTTGTTAAGGTTACTAAGCGTTATATAGAGAGATATATATATGAGAGAGAGAGAGAGAGAGAAAAATTAAATATATTTTTTTTAATAATCATCGTCAAAATTTAATATAATCGTCACCGTCATCGGCAAATTTTTTATCGTCCCATCACTAATATATATATATATAGGTGAGTGGTTATATATATATTAAGAGTTAATGTTGTTAGTTATATATATATATATATATATATATATGGTAAGTATATATATATATATTATATATATAGAGTATATAAGTATATAATATATATATATATATATATATATAGTATATATAAAATATATATATATAGTATATATATAATATGTATTATATATATTAGTTAAGGTGCAGTATATATATATATATTATAAAGGCGTATAGTGTATATATGAGTATATATATATATATATAAGATATATATATATATATATATATATATATATATATATATATATATATATATATATATATTTATATTTATTTATATATATATATTACAGAGTAAGTATAAGAGCAGCATAGAGAGAGTATATATATATATATAATTTTTCAAATTATTATGAATATTTCCCACAACTAGGAAGAACCTACTACGAGGTGTATACCAAGTTGAAATTTTCAAATTCCCTGTGTTTTCCCTGTTCTTCCTTTTAAAATTTTCCTGACCAAAAATAAATGATAAAACATTATTTTAGTTATCATTAAGGAGTGCTGGTGAAAACGAAAGCCCTCCATAGCCCACCTTCTCTAACCATCCCAGTAAACAAATTTTCTTGGCCAGTTTTCACCAATTTAAATGACATCATACAATTTGACATTTTACAAGTGAAATTTATATTTGTATTGAAAATTTTTTAAACAACTTCCAAAATTATTTATATAGCCAAAGTTATGAACACAATCAATTAATTTTCTAAATATCTGCCAAACATGTTTACCAGGTCCCTGCTTTTGCTCTAATTTTTTCCCTTTTCTTTACTTTATTCAAAATAAAAATTACAAAAACAAAGGTACACAAAAATATAAAACATTTGCACATTTTCTTTTTTCTAAAATAAAATAAAAATATTTTAAAATAAATAAAAAACAAATAATAAAAATTATTTCACATTCTTCTAACCAAACTACTAAATACATGTAATAATAAAACTTAAAAGTGCTGCGTGACTCATAAGGTAAGTTTATTTTCTCTTTCTAAAATATGAAGTTGTTTTCGGTCTCTTGACAACATTTTTGACTTTCTCAGCTCCTTTAATTCAGCTAAGTGATTTTTTTTTTTTGGCACCTTCCTTTTAAGTATGCCTTATACTCTGAAGAAGCATTGCGGCAGTATGACCATCTCATTTGTAATACAATAATCAATCCCTCCAGTATTTTTCATTTCTTCAGCAATAACTCTTTTAGCAACAAGTGACTCTTCACTCAAATTTTCTTGTAGATAATGTTTGTTTGTCGAGAAACCTCTCTTTACAGAAGCATTCCCATGAAATAAAGAAAGAATCAGTGTTACAAAAAGTTTTTTAATCTTAATCATGCCATTTGTATTTAAAAATGAAAGTTGACCTAGCTCCAAGTTCCTTCTCATCAAAATTTTCAGAAGTCTAAGGACATAGAATTAGATATCAAAGCTTGATTAATCCTTTTGATTATTTCAGCCATCGAACCAGCATAATTGCCGATACTAATGAATTTTTTCAAACATCACTGCTTATTAATCTTTTTCCAGAGTTATTAGGAAAGCATTACTCCTGAGACAAACAATCCTAATGCCTTGGTATTGGAATATTTAAGAGGACTCTTTCTCATTAACTGGGACTAAGCAATTTTGAAAGAACAACACACACACCTCTCAAATTTTAGAAAATTTGAGTTTTCAGCTCTATATGGGCCACTCTTTGCTGTATGACAGGTCCATATTTTTTGTACTATGAAATTATCTTTAAAGATCTTCACAAACCCTTTACGTCTAATTAATGTAATGTCCTGTTTTAGAATTCTTTTCATTAACGTTTTAACTAAGTGACTGATCATTCAAGGCAATAGTGCGACAAGGTTGCCAATAAGTTTTTTCTTTTTTTTTTTTTTTTTTTTTTTTTTTTTTTTTTTTTTTTTTTTTTTCTTTTTTTATATTTTCTGTTAAGTCCACAGAAACCTCCAACCGACGAGCTACTGCTTCTGGAAAACCCCAACTTTGCATGCACAAGGGAACCTTTTAAACATGACTTCACCTTTTCCAAACACTTTGAATATTCCCCAACTTCTTCCAATGCACTTTTGTGCTTGGAAGCAATCAATGTGGCTTGTTGTTGTGGCATTGATTTTCAACCCAACTTGTCAAACAAAAATTTAGTGGTGAAACCTTTCAGAGCCTGTTATTTTCATGAATGTTCCCTTTCTAGTTGGAAAATCGTTAAATAAATAATAAGAGCGCTTAAGTATTCTAATAAATCCCACTTTGTAGCTTTATTACCAGTTTTGAGAGCTCCATGGACAATATGCAAAGAGCAACTTCCAAATTCAATCAATCTTGGAGCTTCGGAACAGGTATTTAATTCTGCTTTCAACAAAGACAACATTTTCCAGTTCACATTAGGTCCATCCATTGAAATACTTCGTCACTTTAATGAGGTCAACAGCTGATCCAAGCCCCTGCTTGAGATTTTCCAAAAGATTCTCAGCTCGAGTGTCGGTAAGGAACTGAGAAGTAAGATAACGAGTGATTATGAGACCCGTAGTTAAGTCTTCAAACCTCACATGTATATCCATTTGAGTTCTTTGTGCAATTTTATTTAAAGCCTCATCATAGGATATTGATATATTTAGTATTTCTCAATACACTTCGCATTTTTTTAGTAAAGTAAGGAGCTAAACCAAATACACATAAATAGGAAAGTTTATCTTTGCTCACACCAAAGGACTGAGCTATCTGCGAATCAGGAAACATCTTGCTAAAAAGATTTTGGCAACCAGAAGCTCTATTGGAAATATGAGCTTGATTAACAGTCAAACTCCACATTATTTCAGCTTTCTTTACATCTTTTGCCTTGCTAAAAGAGACATCCAAGGTAGAACCAACTGAGGCTCCCTGAGAACAAGAACTTGATGCTGAATTATTCGTTTTGCAACTGTTTAGAATTAATTGAACAGTACCCAGGAGTTTGCTTAACAAAATTGTTCATCATGTCCGGCGAGCTGGATTTTAAGCATTTAGTGATGCTTTGGTGTTTCTTGCTACTTGCATGACTTTTAATGGATCTTGTTGCCATATTGGAAAGGCAAAATTCTTTCTTGCAGTAGATGCACAAAGCGTAATGTTCCGATTTCGCTTCTCTGAGCCATTTTGACCATTCTGGATGCAGAGTGGAGTCCAGCCATTGCAAATTAAAACTGGCTTTATAATAGTTTTATGCCATCTAATATTTAAATATTATATATACCACCAATTCACCCCAAAAACAAAAAGAGAAATTAGTTAAATGCACTGATACTGCAGATGAATAAATTTTAATAAAAATATTATAAAGATTCAATAACTCAAGAAGTATAAATTCTTAGGCTAAGAAAAAGTCGATATATAATTTTTTTACTTAATTTTACTCCATATTGGACTTATCAATAATTTAAATTCTAAGTACTAGGAAGAGGAGAATCATGAATGATATTCTTGTGCTCTTTACTTTCCTCCTCCTTCAAAGACAAAACACCTTTTTAACATCCCTTGAGCCAACTGAGCTTCCTTAAGATCTCCCTTTTTAAGAGAATTTCTAAGTCAATATGTGCTTCACTATACTTCTTTAGGGGTTAAGCAAAAATGATGCCTGATATAAATTGGATAATTTTATTTTCCCTGTGTTTTCCCTGCACACTTTTCATTTTCCCTGTGTTTTCCCTGTTGGTATACACTATGTACTAGGTTTTGTAGAGTTTCTCTGTTGTTCTCAGGTTTCTACTATAGCTTCCTTATTAATATACTAAATGATTGAAGATTGTGATTGTTAGGATTTCACCTCAACATTTTCTTCCTTGTAAAACCCTGGCTTTGGCTTCTTCAATAGTTTTGGCTTTTAGGATTCAACTTGATGAATTTAGTCAATTGCTAGTAATTCCACTTCAATAGTTTCCTCTTTGTGAAATTAATAAGCTCTTGATTGAATAGATGTACTAAGTAGTCTTCAAATATCTTCCCATCGTTGATTGAGTCTTCAATCTCTGTACTTTTGCTTTTTCTAAATTTGAGACTAACTTCTTTTAACAAACATTAGCTTCTTGCGGGCTTCAATAGCTTTGTTTTAAAGTTTCTGGTACTAGGCTTAAATTTCTTGTTTGCAGCAATTCCTTAATTCTACTATTTCCTTTTACTTTTAATATTTGGCTTTCTTTAGCCTTTTTTTCTATTTGCAAGCCCTTAATGTTGCCCCACCTTGTATTCTGATTTTGTCAGCAAGTTTCTTATCAAATTGCAACTTTTTGCTTTTCTACCCTTGTAATATTTTTATGTTATTTGTAACCATAGTTGATGCTCATATAGTACTGAATTTTTATAACTTTATTTTTTTATTTTTATATTTTTTTGGAAAATATAAAATATATATATATATATAGTATATTATATATATATATATATATATATATTATATATATATATATATATTATTATTATTACATATTATTATTATATATATATCCGTATATATATATATATATATATATATATATATTGTTGGCATATATATATTAAGTTACATATATATATAGAAAGAAA
>JABUQX010089094.1:70000-72500 GCA_015478945.1 Trachelipus rathkii | reverse complement strand
TTTTTTAGAAGTTCCGGTTCCGGCTGGAACTAACTTGGTTCCGGCCGGACTTACCGGAACTTTTCACTTTTTCAAATGTCTTTCTATAAAATTCAGTAATATTTATTATTATTATTATAGAAAATAAAGACTCCTCTCTGCTATTATTATTAAGATTTTCACAAAGCTTTTGAACATGATTGATCAGCGACATACTACTAAGTAAAATGAACAAAATGGGTTTTGAGGGGACAAACTTACAATGGGTTTAAAGCCACTTAAACGGAGAGATCTCAAGTACGTTAAACTAATAATGATAACGAAATTCCAATTACATTTCAAACATCAACTGTCGTACCACCAGGGTTCACATTCTTGACCGTTTCTTTTAATCTTTATAACTAATGATCTGTTCCCATACTGCTCAGATCCTATTTCAGTCTCATATGCTGATGATATCTCTATTTAATATGATAAAAATGGCAGAGTCTCCTCATGTAAAAGCAGTAAACACCTTAACGAAAAAATGAAATGGATAGATGCTGATAAGCTATCTCTAAATTTAAATAAAACAACTTATATGATTTTTATAACAAATTAATTTGACGATTCTAATATAAAATTAAAAACGGTAGAACTGCATATGGCTACAAATGCAAAATACTGGAAAATAATCAATGAAAAACTGACATTTAAAGACCCTGTCAACAACCTAGTTAGTAGACTGTTGAGATACCTCTATGTGATAATAAAGTTAAAAAATATTGTACCTCTTTCCATTCTTAGAAAAATATACTATGCATTAATATTACTTACTATACTGTCTTCCTATATACGGAACCACAAATAACTCAGTTATCCAT
This sequence comes from Trachelipus rathkii, assembly GCA_015478945.1. Taxonomy (NCBI): domain Eukaryota; kingdom Metazoa; phylum Arthropoda; class Malacostraca; order Isopoda; family Trachelipodidae; genus Trachelipus; species Trachelipus rathkii. Next base: position 71,658 of record JABUQX010089094.1, on the reverse strand, counting down.
CCTGTAATTGTAATTCAAAAGCGATTTATTAGCCTCATAAGTAATTCAATAGATTTTTACAGCCATACACAACCACTATTCAAAAAACTAAAGATTTTGCAATTCAATGATTTACTCAATACATCGCTCCTAAAAGAGATACATAAATTATCCATAACAATGCCTGAGAATTCTTACTAGAAAATTTTCACGTAAACCAAGCAAGGCACGAAGCAAATAGAATTAATTTACGAAATAATACTTACATAAATGCTCCCTTCTGTAGACTAAAAAAAGCCACTCAATGCGTCAGCTACAAAGCAGCTAAGCTTTACAACTCATTGCACAAGACAACAAAACCAAAAACTCTACTAAATCTTTTGCTAGAAAAATAAAAATTTATTATCTGAATAATATTAATAAATAACAAACTCAGCGATTCTTCTTCTATAAAATCTAGCGATTATTATTATTATTATTATTATTATATTTCATTATTTATTATTATTATTATTATTATTATTATTATTATTAATAATTATTTTACTATTATTATTATTATTCAATTAATTACTATTGTTATTATTATTATTATTATTAAATTATATTATTATTATTATTATATTATTATTTATTATTATTATAATTGTTATAATTATTATTTTTATTATTATTATTATATTATTATTATTATTATCATCATTATTTTCTTTCTTTGTTACTATTATTACCATTATTGTAGTGGTTATTACAGTTATTATTATTATTATTATTATTATTAATATTATTATTATTATTATTATTATTAATTTTATTGTTGTTATTATTATTATTATTATTATTATTATTATTATTATTATTATTATTATTATTAATTTTACAGGTATTATCACTATGGCTATTATTATTATTATTATTATTATTTTATTATTATTATTAAATTTATTATTATTATTAATAGTGTCATTATTATTATTATTATTATTATTAATTATTATTATTATTATATTATTATTATTATTATTATTATTAATTATTATTATTACTATTATTTATTATTACTATTTTATTAATTACTATTATTATTATTATTATTACTATTATTATTAATTATTATTATTATTATTATTATTATTATTATTGTTATTATTGTTTGTCATCATTAATATAATTATCACTGTTAGTTTTATTATTAGTTATTATTATTATTATATATATTATTATTATTATTATGATTATTATTATTATTATTATTATTATTATTATTATTATTATTAATATTAGTTATTATTGTTTGTCATCATTGCTATAATTATCACTGTTAGTTTTATTATTATTATTATTATTATTATTATTATTATTATTATTATTATTATTATTATTATTATTATTATTATTATTATTATTATTATTATTATTATTATTATTATTTTATTATTATTATTATTATTATAGTATAGTTTATTGTCATTTTTATACTTATTGTTATTAATTATATTTTGGGTCTCAAAGGACACGAAACTGTGTTTCAATTAGTAGACCCATTTCAGATACTGGGGAAATTATTTTATTATATTTAATTGGTATAATGAAATTGTAAAATATTGGACTATGTAAATAGTGTAATTTTTCTTTTCTGAATAAAGATTTTCTGATTTTGATTTACTCAGTTATGATTA
>JABUQX010089094.1:47500-60000 GCA_015478945.1 Trachelipus rathkii | reverse complement strand
GTGAGTGAGGAGAGTCCGTCGTCTGAAGTCATGTTAGATGATGGGTAATTGGAACAAGTATCTGAGATTAAATATTTAGAAAATATGTTGAATGAAAAGGGAACGGATGATGCCGAGTGCAGTAGGAAAGTTGTGGATGGTAAGAAGGTGGCTGGTGCAATTAAATCCTTTTTGGATAAAAAGGGACTAAGTCTTGACAGCACCAGGGTTTTGCATGATGACATGTTATTTACCCTTTGTTAATGTGTAGTAGTAGAAGTTATACTGATTTCTAAGGTCTAATCTGTTCAGATGGATAATTTTAGGTCCGTGTTAGGTGTGAGAATTAATAAAATGAGGAATGAACGTGCTAGAGAGTTGTGTCTTGTGTGAAGAAAGGCGTAAAAAGGAGAATAAACTAGTGCATTAAAGATGGTTTGATGATATGGAAAGGATGGATGATAGTCGGTTGGTTAAGCAGAGATGTATAGTGGTGAGTGTACAGGGAATCGACCGGCTGGAAGACCGAAGAAAAAGTAGATTGAGTCAGTAAAAGAATGTCTGAAGGATGGAATATGAGTATGGCAGGGGTGAGAAGAAAGGTGCATAATAGGAGCGATTGGCGGGGTTTTGCGATGGGTTTGGTTGTGGGCCTCGCTCAGGAGAAGAAACCCACAATGACGAGATATCACAGAGAGATTTCGTCGCAGCCTTGTGAAGCCCTAGGGTAGATTTTTTTGACTGTGACGAGCTCTCACTTAAGGGGATAGGGGGTGGCTTTCCTTTCGACTTATGTCATGCTCTTCTACATAACTATCTTATTTGCGTGCATGTTACGTACCCTAACCCACATCTATTGGGAAACAAAGTATATATATATATATATATATATAATATATATTATATATATATATATATATATATATATATTTATATATATATATTATATATATTATATATATTATATATATATATTATATATATATATATATATATATACCGTATATATATATAAAAAAATTATATATATATATATATATATATATATATATATATATATATATATATATATATATATATATATATATATATATATATATATAAATATATATACCGTATATATATATTATACGTATATATATTTTTTATATATATTATATATCATTAATATATATATATATATATATATATATATATATATATATATATATATATATAATATATATATATATATATATATTATATATATATATATATTACCGTATATATATATATATATTATATATATATAATATATATATATATATATATATAATATATATATATAGTTATATATTATATATATATATATATATATAATATTATATATATATATATATATATATAATATATAATACTATATAATATAATTATTATATATATATTATATATATATATATATATATATTAAGTATATATTATATTATATATATCATTATATATATATTCTATATATATATATATATATATATATATATATATATATATATATATATATAATAATAATAATAATAATAATAATAATAATAATAATATAATAATATAATAATAATAATAATAATAATCTTACTTTCATTTTTTATGTAATCAAGGTGGAAACTCTCTGCATCTTCATCTGAATCCGTAAAAAATGCAAGATTCATGAATTTGGGAATAGGATTTTTAAAATCAAAATCTAGCTTATTATTAATATAATTTTTATCTTCAAGTGTAGAAGTTATACTGATTTCTTCTAAACTTTCAATATTTTTATTTCCTTTCGTGCATTGTGACGCTTTTAAATTTTTCCCTACATTATATTTTTTACTGTTCGCTTCAATCTTATATCTTTGCAAATTTAACTTTTTTCCCAATATATTTTTGATTTTCTCTTTTATATTTTTATGATGCCATGTGTCATCCATCTCATCAGAATCATCTTTATCACATGGTTTTTTACAATTGTTACTGGTTTCAACAGTGCCGTTTTCTTCCCTTTTTAGTTTTAGAAGAAATTTTTGCGATGAAAATTCGGAAATGAATGAGGCTCATTCACAAATTTTAAATCAGTTTCGGCCACATATTCATTTGAATCCAAGATATCATTATCAAATAACAAAGGAACAAAAAGCTGGTCACTTTCATTCTCTGCATCTGGGCTATTCTTATCTTGATTTTCAACAACATGGCAATTCTGTTCCAAAGATGAATTTTTGCAAAAAATGTCGCTATTACAGTCAGAAACAGTGTGAACGGTTATAAATTGGCTAAGGGAATTATTTCTACTTTCACCAGATTTAATAATTTTAACATTGTCAAAATGTTGGTTTGTCAGTTTTTTTTTATCAATAACTGCCGCATTATTATTATTATTATTATTATTATTATTATTATTATTATTATTATTATTACTCCGTATATTTCTATCTAATGATTTTGAATTCCCATCTGTTCTAGGTTCCCTAACCTCTAATTGAGTTTGAATGCTTGAACCCTCGTTTTCTTTAGCAGGAAATTTGTCAGGAAAAACGTCACAACTTTCAATTAAAGGAAATGAGTTTCTATCCGAATTCTGTCCCTGAACATTATAAGTCTCATTTTCATCAGAACAACTTCTTTCAACATTTTTCCATGTAACACCTCTCCTAAGGATAATTCTTTTCTGTTTATCCTGGTTTTCAGGCGAATATAAAGAGGTAATAACACGTGGATTTTCTTCGCACTTATTTCTTTTTTTATTTCTGTTTACAACTTTCTTATTTGAACTTTCATGTAAACCTTTTATCTTATCTGTATTTTCATCTATAACGTTCTCCAAGTTAGAGGTGTTGCCTTTTGTAAGCTTTTCTTCGAAGTCATCTTTGAAATATTCTGAACATACAATTTCTAATTGATCACATATTTCACCATCAATTTTGTCTTGTACTGAATCAGTTTCAGTTTTTTCTTCTTTTTTTTTTTCTTCCATTACTTAATTTAATCTCATTTAAATGTGTAGATTTATTATGGCATACCCCCTTAAAAAAATAATTACTTTGCACACCAGGGTATCAAATTACGATCATCGAAGGATTTATAAACGTAAATATATCTTAGGAACATATGCTCCAACTTTAATAATGATTTCACAAATGATTTCTGGTCTTCGAATACATATAAAGTCGATAATGTTATTAAAACCTCTAAAATTATATATCTTATTTTTTTTTTATTTTTTTTTTTTTCAGAACACTAAAATAAAAAACTTTATATCATTAAAATGAAACATAACAGCAATTTATAAAAGCTTGTATAAATAATTTTATTTGAAGCTGGTATAAATACACAGAATAACTTCGATATGAAATTGATAAGAATTATTTAATTCATCATATTTTCATACCGAAAATAAACTAGTAACACTTTAAAATGAGTTTGCAATTAACTGTTATAAAGATTTATCTAAGAATCAGCATATTCTGCTAAGAATATTATGTGATATTAAGGAGAAGTGACACACACACACACACATCAGCGGTTGAAGAATAGACAAAAAGATTCAAAACAAAAACATGAGCATGTCCCAAATGAGCATTTTCAAATAATTTTTATCAGTATTTATATCAATGTTGAAGTTTTGTTATACCTGATTTCTAAGACACATTTTGTCTCTTAAAGAAAAGCCTTCATTGTGTTTTATAGAGAAATGTTGCACAAAACTTAACATTTTCATTAAAACACTAGCACAAAATTTTTTGGCATTAAATTCATTTCAAAACGTCAAATAAAAGTTTATTTTTAAATATTATGATAGCACGCGCAATACTTTCTTACTTATATAGTTACTCTTTTGTTTAATAATATTTTTTAACATAACTAATTAATCGAATAATAATATAAATGAAATAATATTTTTTTGGAAAATAGCAGTATACCAAACAAACTAATTTATTTCTTAAAAAACACTCTCTAGATCCTCACAATCACTACTAACGTTTTATTCGAATAATAATAGTGTGAGAATGAAAAAATCGGCTTTATATATATATTATATATAATATATAATATATATATTATATTATATATACTATATATATAATATATATAATAGTATATATCATTATATATATATATATATATATAATATATATATATATGAACAGAAGCCTGCCTTGCCAAAAAAGCACTTCTTGGCAATGAAACTGCGTCTCAATGATATAAGTGAAATAAACTTTACAGCCATGAACATGTGATTCAGACCTAAAAGAAATACACACGCACTCATCTCAAGAGGCTCACATATGACAGTGAATTATTACCTTCCTTATTTTCTTTTAATTATATAATATATTATATATATATAGTATATATATATATATATATATATATATATATATATTATATATATATATTATATAATATTATATATAATATTATATAAATATATATATATATAATTAGAAGGTGTAGCGGATGTGTGAATTTTCACTATCTGCGAATGCGGATGTGAAAGTTAGAATCACTTATCCGCGGATTGGGATAGTTACTCTTTTTGAGTTTTAGTCACAGGCACTTCAATTATATATATATATATATATATATTTATATATATATATTAATATATTATATATATATTAATATATATATATATATATATACTATATATATATATATATATATATACTGTAATATACATATATTATATATATATATATATATATATAATATATATAGTATATATATTTATATATATATATATATTATACTATATATATATATATTATAATTATAATATATATATATAATATATACCTGTGTTACCAGGGTGCAGGACGCTTGGACCCAACCTCTTTCCGCAGCCTCCACCCGTTTGGAAAAAGATATATATTAATGCTTAAAAATAATAATTCTCAAATTATGCTTAAAAAACGAAAGCTTCTGAGCCCTTTCTGAGGAGAGCTTGCTTCTCTTTTCGTAGTAAATGAGATCTGCGCCACTTAAAGACGCTCACAAGCTACACTTGTTGAAGGGCATGCTAAGAGTTCCTGGCGATTTCTGCAAGATTTGGAAAACTTTCACAATTATCACACCACCAAACCAGTGGATCTTTATCTGATTTCAAGCTTTTTCCCTTATGATATTCTTCGATCAATGATAGAGTTTTTTTTGACACCTCTGAACAAGACTCTTCATCGCTGCAAAAGGCAAAAGAACGTTCATGGATTCAGCAATGATATCGCTAACAGATGGTAATTGCGTGTCTGTTTCTGTGATCTTTTGCTCTTTATTAGCTGGTGATATTTCTGCCTTTAGCAGAATTTCATCACATAGGCATCCTAAATAAATTTGAACCCTCTGTAAAACACGTGGTTCTAGAAATTTGGTTTTGCATCTAGGATTTAGAGAAGTTGCGTCATCGTTTTGCAGAGTTTGAAATCTATTATCTATCTCCAGTATGAGTGTTTCTGTCATCTTTGAAAGTCCCTTACTTTTCATATATCACTGTATATATATTAATATATTATATATATTATATATATCTATATAATTATATATATATATATTTATATATATATTATATATATATATATATAATTATATATATATATATATATATAGCTGGGCGATCGTGTAGATGGATGGGTGTGCGATTTCCAAAATATATATACCTATTATATATATATATATATATATATATATAATATATTATATATAGTATATATAATATTATTTATATATATATATTTATTACTATTATGATATATATATATATATATATTATATATATATATAATATAATATCGCCAAATTCTGTTACTAACAGGTTAGCCACTCTGGCATTATTCTAACTTCGTCATGGTAATACAATTAATTAAAAAAGTTACCATTCGAAATGATTTAATAAAAATATGAAATAATAATAACTTCTTTTATATTAAATTGTAATTTTTGAAATTTGTATCTGAAGTCCATTCTTGTCGTTTTTTGACTTGCATATAAGGTAATCACAAGATGTCAAAAAAACAATTGAGGACAATATATCTTTTCAGTTGCAAGCGCAACGAGGGCATTCAGTCTATCTTGTCCCATTGTATTCCGAATAACGGTTTTAATTCTTTTTAATCTAGAAAGCATCTTTCAGCTTCAATAGATGACATTGGAGTAGTTATTAAATTTTTAGCAACTTTAGTGTTTCTTCAAAAGTCAGATCTGTTCCTTTTTCCATAATGTAGTTAAAAAAATCAAGAGCTCCTTTCCGAGAATAGAAATCTTTTCAACAATATATAACTTCAAGTTCAGATTTGAGTCTCAAGATGTTAAAAAATGGATAAACAGTTAGTCTTTTTTAATGCAACTCAATACTCAGTAGCTTTTTTAATTCGTAGTAATTGGAAGCATTTAACGATCTTCTCTTCACCTCACAAACATCATACGTTTCCTCAATTATGGTAGTCCATTATGGTGGTCATACTGTTTCTAATCTAAACTAATTCTAATTGTAGTTCGCTCACAGCTTGTTTTATGAGAACTACGTCTGGATTTCGTTTGATTGACATTTTATTATAGAAATATTCTAGCGTGTTTGCATTATATGGCGAAAACGGTGTGCCAAAATACAAGTAGGATCAGTCAATAGTCTTTGCAAATCTGCTCTCGTGTTTCTCTTGTGTTTGCTTTCGTTTCAAATTTTTTTCAAAGCACTCTAAAATGGCTCTCTATGTTTCAAAGCCATGTTTTACAGTTCGCATGTAAATCATTTTGTTTTTAACAGTCTCCAATTTTCATCTAATACGAGCATCTCTGAGGAGATTGGGAAAAAAAGTTGAAATTAGTGATATTTTCTAAAGAACACTCCAACTTCTGGAATATTATATATATAAAATAATAATAAATATAATAATATAGATAATAATAATAATATAATAATAATAAAAATATTATTATTATTTAATAATAATAATAATAATATAATAATAATAATATCTAATAATAAAAATAATAATTAACAAAAATAATAATAATAATATAATAAATAATAATAATAATATATAATAATAATAATAACTTAATAAATATAATTTATTAATAATATAACTGTACGACAATTTCAGGGCCGAACAGGCTTAATCGCTCCAAACTTGGTATATTTTTATTGTATCACTGCAGACGTATAATTTTTACATTGCTATGGAGTAAGATTGGAGCGACAACTTATTTCGCTCACTACGCTTTCTTTTATAAATAGAAATTCAAAATAACTATATACAACTGATACGAGTAAATGTTTATTCGATTTCTTATTATTTGATGAAACCATCGTACGTTTTGCCTTATTACAAACAGTTTTTAAAATTTTGCATTCAATTATTTATCATTAATTGAAAACATGGTGTTTTTAATTAAGGTTTTTAGTCAGATTTAAGCTTCTTAATGAAGGAGGGAGCGGTCGCCTCCATCGCTCCTATACACGAAGTGACCCTGATATATATATATACTATATCATTATATATATATATATATTATATATATATATATATTATATTATATTATTTAATATATATATATATATTATATATATATATAATATACAGGGTTCACACTGAAATTTTGAATTTGATTTCTCTGACTTTCCCTGACCTGACCAAATTCGCAAAATTTCCCTGACCAGCGTGTTCGTTTGTCTTTTGGGTTAAATATCTATTAATCAATTATAGAGCCTATTACTCAGTTTCATACTTAAATTATTGAAAATGTTACTTTTAGTCAACTGTTCATCATCATGGATGAATTTAATAAAAAGTATTTTATTTTTTAGTTATCAGCCTATACCCTTCCTTATAGCCGTCCAACGCACCCCTTTATTTAATTTATTTTTCCGAAAAGTAAAACAGTTTTATTTATAGAAGAAAGGAAATAAATTAAGCTACATTAAATGGACTGGTGACTACCGTCACTGTGAGTCACAAAAGTTCTAAATGGGAGATTTAAGGTTAACATTTTCTTCTCAAGCATCTAAATTTTTGATTTTATAGCGTCTTTTTCTGTCAAAGCTTTCAGTTTTAACATCTTTCTCTGCTCTTCAAGTTTATAGATCTGTATGAATAATTTTCTTTTTTCAACCTTTTTATTCTCTTCTTTTTCTTTCTGTTTTGACTCTTTGAGATGTTTTTCATATCTCCTATGGGCAGCTCTTACATTTGTCAACAATTATTGAGTGATAGGAACTTTTTGATACCTTCATGAGATCTTATAGCATTGTGCCTGTTCTTTGAGAATCAGACTATGTTCTTTCAGATTCTCCACAAAAATTGCTAATTTATGAAAACCCTCCTTCCACTGTCGCCTTTCCATGCGAAAATATCAGTCCTAACTTTAATAATTTGCCACAATTCCACATAACATGGATTCCCAGGTACTATAGAAAGAAAAAAAGACTAATCAAGTCCCTCTTAATAAAGACAATCACATCCAAAATATTTTTAATTTTAATTTCAAGGGTAGAATGGCTTCAATGCACAGTAGTAGTGTATTTGCTGCTTTCTGCTTTCTAAAATAATAGGGAGCAGGTCATAGTTAATCAATACTTTACATTTCATCGGCGCATTTTAAAATTTGAAGCTAACGCACTATCTGGAAACATTAATTAAATGTTTCCCCTATCAATCTGCACACGAGTTTAAAGACATTTTTTCATCCACCACCTTTAATGCCCATATTATTTCAGATCCTGTAATCATCTTTAATGCAAAAAGATGAAACTGTTTGATTAACTGATTTTGGTTAGTTATTAATAGAACACTCAGGGCCATTTACAATCGGTTGAGTATGATTAGAAGTTGATGGAATGGCATAATTTTCAGTGAACACACTTTCACTAATATTTGGTATTATTAGAACAAATAGCGAAAAAGTTTTTTAATGATGGTTGGTCCTGCTGAGTTTAGATTAAATTCAAATGAGTTTTCCATTCTTGAATGTGAAACTTCGACTTGGCGCACCATGTTAGATAGATCAAAGTTCTTTTTTACATACTTTTACAGTATGCCTTGGAACTATCAGGTCTTTACCCAACCACCTGATAAACTGTGGGTTCATTTTGACGTCCAACCACTGGTCGTCTTAAGTTTAGTTTTTTTGTTTTGAAATCATTTTAATAAATAAATTAATAAATACCTTTCAACTGCACAAAAAATCCAAAATCAATTCTTCAACCTCCAAAAAAAAAAACCCTTAAAGTAATAAATCCCTAAACAGAAAATGATATAAACAGAGTTAAAGTCTAAGTTAAACAGTCTAAAACAATCCATACCCATAAACTTCATCAAAAGGGATGAATTTGGAACAACTTATGAACAGAATAGGAAGAATAGTAGGTAATATGAACTAAAAATAGGAAAAGAACAGGATGAAGTTATTTATTGGGATGGTCATTCCTGCCCACCTTTCATTCACTTATCAATACATTCTTATTCACAATTTAATACCAGTAAGGAAAAAAATATATCAAAAATATGCCACTTGGTCCATGGATGCATTCTTCATCATGTTTTGAAATTTTTCAAAATTTTCCCTGACTTTTCTTGGAATTTCCCGGGAATTTCCCTGACTTTCGCATTCTTAAAACGTTTCCTGATTTTCCTGACCATTTTTTTTTCCCTGACTTTCCTGACCTTCTGATTTCTCAGAAAGTGTGAAACCCTGATATTATATATATATACTATATTATATATATATATATATTTATATATATATATATATATTTATTATATATATATATATAATAGCTATATAATATATTATATATATATATATTATATATATATATATATTTAGTGATGGGACGATTATTCGCTCATCGGCAAATCGGCATATTTTGGTTTCGCAATCGTCATCGTCAATTTTTGCCGATTATTTGAACAAATATTAAGAATTTTTGGATAATATATTAAAACTCAATAAGAATAATATATATATCTATATATATATATATATATATATATATTAATATATATATATTATAGTATATAATATTATAATATATATATATATATATATATATATATATATATATATATATAATACTATTATGCTTATGGTATGTATGACACATTCCAGTGCCTATGGTTCGCCTTTCTGTTCTAACATTATATCCCACACTCATACTCCCAGACACCACTTCTTAGAGACACACCTTTTATGCAAAATATCATCAATACACATATTATATCACACCCCTCTTCTAGAAACAACATCTATACAGCGATCCCTATCCCGTTATATCCTCCAAGTGTGGAGAAAAATTGGCCCACATCGTATGTCCTGCCTGTCGTAAAGGCGGCTAAGGGACGGTGGTAGTTAGGTTGCCTGCCCACTACCACTTATCTTTTGCAGGAATGCTAATGCTATCCTGGAGAAAGGTTGTGATCGCGGTAAGAGGCCCTTCCATCTTCTCGGGGAAAATGTATGAATCGTATGGTACATGGAATGTCAGAGGGATACATGTTATGACGAGGGAGAGGTGACGGATGTATTTTAGAAAGGGCAAATTTTGATTTGTCTGCTGTGACTGAAACAAAGATGAAAGGAAAAAGTGTGAAAATGAGTGGGTGTGGTGTAAATGTGTTGGTGTGGAAAAGGGATGAGAGGGGATAGAAAGGTTTGCAATTCTGATGAGTAGTGAGTTGTGGTGAGAGCTATGGTAGATTTTGTGTGTGTGTGGGTAGTAGAATTCTAATGGGTTAAATTTAAGTTTGAAACGGTCAAAATTTGTGTGGTTGACATATGGTCATTCTGCGGTATGGTTAAGTGTGTGATTTTTTTGGATATTTTGAATAATTTTTTGGCTGGGTGAGGTAGGAAGAGTAGTTCATTTGCTACATATCTGACACATTATGACTTATTTTGTACAGTTGTCACCACACTCACGGGAAAGCCCTATTCAAGAAGAGGGTATTGTACGATCAAAAAGGTTTCACCTCTTCAGCGCAAATACGCATATGAGCACAGGAGCAGGCTTCTACAAGTGAGAGATTAATATTAATGGGCAAATACAAGAAGATTCAAGGATTCACAGAACAGAGGTGATGGGAAAGAAGGGAAGACTACGAGGGACACCGCGATACTAGCCTAGAGTTACATGTCAACACAAAACTGTGCGCAGAACCAGCACCCCTTGTGCCCGAAGGGTGTCGTAAAGGTAGGGTGGTACCGCCGAGTGGATAAGTTCCTCAAGCACCGCGCTGCGGTACCCTTTTATAGGATAGATTATAAAGCACCAACTCGCTCCGCAAAAGATTAGAGGGTCAAGTGACTGGAAAGTACGAAGTTTTAAGCTTTTGGGCTTTGGCTCGAACCATCCGCAAAAGCTGAGTGAAACAGAGCTCCCTATCCGAAGGAGGAGATAGGTTTTGAAGAGGCCCCAGATATGAGACGCAGTAGCTCCGATATATGGGCGGATGAGATCCTTGTATGCTGGAGGCACCCTCTGACTGAGAAAAGAAAAAAGTCTCGCGGTCTAAAAAGACTTTCAGTTTCTTTGAGGCAGCCCTAGTACAACCGTTGTGATGTGAGGTTTCCAAACCATTTTTTTGTTTTATATTAAGGCACCACGGATGTTTATGATTGTAACAGGAGAGACAGAGAACCGTCGAAAGGGATAGGAAAGTAAGAAGGTGTTTTGCGAGACAGCAGATTTGGTTAGAAGTGTGGGGTTTTTAAAAGATCTGATATTTTCAAGGTTTGAAGACGACCCTATCCGGAATTCTATTCCAGAATCAAGCTAGAATAGAATCGAAGACTAAGCGAGAGCACAATTCTTAAGAAGTAAAAGGAGGGCGCAGATTGATATGAGTTGAAAAGATGAGGGGGTCTAGTCATCGGCATATGAGTGGATAGAGTTAGAGGTGCGGGTGAGAAGATCATTAAGAAGATCATAAATGAAAAGTAGGAGATAAGACAGGAACCTGAGGAACCACCACTATTGAAGAAAAGAAGAAGTCGCCAATTCAACAACAACTGACTTATGAGCGATTTGAAAGAACAGCTAGACATAAGTAAGGCAAGAAAAGGAGTAAACCCAAAGGATGGGAGCTTGAAGAGCAGTGACGCGTGCCATACTCGGTCAAAGGCTTTGTATATGTCGGGGCGCCCCCAAAAACCCCCCCACCCCCAAAAAACAAGTCTCCAGTAGTTTTCTAAGAAGAAACAACCATAAGATCGCTTAGATAGTTAATGTATAGACGCCAAGACTCGAACGCGGAAAGCGTACTGCCGTCGGGAATGAGTTTTCCAGATGATCATAGAAGTGAGAGATTGAGAAAGGTTCTTCCAAAAGATCTAGATAGAATACAAGTGAGCGCTATAGGGCGAACTCACGTATTAGAATTATCAAGCGGCTTCTTTTTCGGAATAGGTTGGACATGTGCGAGCTTCAAAATGAAGGAAAGTGCTAGTATTGAGAAACGTAGAGAGTATAAACGGTTAATCGAGGGCGGGGATGCACGGAAGCATAACTTCCTCAAAAC
>JABUQX010089094.1:12500-45000 GCA_015478945.1 Trachelipus rathkii | reverse complement strand
TATGACTTGTTGATTTTGGTCTGTCCGGGACTGAGGGCATCTAATAGATGCAAGCGAATGTTTATATCTTGCCCGTAATTAACAGCTTCTGGGGCAGACTCCGCTCTCTGAGATAGGTTTTGCTAGCTGAGGGAATGAATAAGAGGAATGGGAGAACGTCGCAGCCCGACTCTTGATTTCCATTTGCCGGCTCTGCTTACCATGGCTTCTAAACTGTTAATAAGCATTGTTTTCATGGCTTCACATTTCCGTTTGAGGCCGATTATAGGTAAACTTGTTTTGGTGTGAAGTATACCTGCAGCTTACACCGCTGTTCAATAAGTCGTGACGTTAAATTTCCACCTTGATCTGAAATCAGTGACTGGGAATATCCAGTGTGAGGGATGATTTGATTGATCAAGGTTTTGGACGATTGTTTCTTTAGTGAATGTCTTTCAACGGCATATGGCCCAACATATAGAGAATACCTATGTAATGAGTTAACAAAATATTTTTCTTTACAGCAAGCGTAACTTTAAAGGATGTCTACATGCAATGCCTCAAACTTGTGGAGACTTCTTTGTCATTTTCCGTAAATGAGAATTTATATTCTGATCGACTTTGGCTAATTGACATTGGAACAGGACTGACTATGTTTTTTTGACTTTTGATGATATTTTTACAAGCACAAATATCTGCTTAATGGAGTGAGACACAGGAGAAATACCCAATGACCTTGAGTGAGTCATTCGATGATGTCAATTAACTCTGAGTCTGGAGAATCATCTGCGTAAGTCAGATGAATTCAAACATATAAATTCCTTTTCTCTTGACAAAATTATTTTTGTTTCTTAATTAATTAAGGAGCTTTGATCTTTATCGTCAATGAGGATTTGATGCTACTGCATCTGTTAGTTGCCTTTCGCTAATGTCTATATAATCTATTTCTTTACGGAACCGTTTCAGTAGTTCTACATGGATGTTATTACAATTTTGTATTAGATTTAATCTGTTTATTTCAATCATGGTCATTATTTATTTTCTATTTCATCCCTTATTTTATCCATATTCTACACTCCTAACATTCTCTGTTTCTATGTGCACCCCTCTTTATTGTCAATCCTTTTCCTTCGGAATTTGGGTCCTTCCCACGGTCGGAATGTGAGGTATTTGTTTTGTGGTCATTTAATGTTTACTTTTCGGACCTCAAATGAAATTGTACTACTCTGTCGTGTGTGGCATTTTCTTTTATTCTTTAACATACTTTTCTCTCAAGTGGGGAAGGTTTTTCATAGTAATAGTGGTTTACCGATCTACTCTTCGGTGTTGTTGTTATTGTTTTGAGTGCTTCGCCCTGAGTGGCCAATTCACTGGTGGCTGGACCACTCACAGCGTTCGCTTTGGTGGGCTCGGCAGGAGGCTCCGCCCCTTTTTCATTGTTGATCTGCAATTCATTGTTTTCCTTCTCAGGAACGTCATCATTAGTAATGTTATTGTTTAAGAGATATTCCGCTAAAGGATTTTTCTTTTTATTTAATAATTCCGGTTACTTTATAAGCACTCAATAGATTTGGAAAACTACTCACTTCACGTATATTATAATTTTGTGATCGTTTATACGTTTTGCCTTTTGTATCAAATCGCGTGAGGTCGTCTGAATGAGGACCTCTCTTCCTGCGAGTAAATAGCTATATTTCGTGAAGATTTTAGTCAGACAGACAAGTAATCGATTAGCTGGATCATATCTTCTCTCCACTGGCGCCAATATTGTACTGTAGAAGGCGATGGGGCGGTCTTCGTCAGTAGCCATTATTACTCCTGCAGAAGCTACTTTAGTTGAGTGAATGATGATTTTAAAAGAGCTCGAAGGACTTGGGTAAGCAAGGGTGGTGGTATTTTTTATAGCCTTTTTAGCATCTTCAAAGGCTTTATCTGCGGCGGGGTTCCACTTGTGGCGACGGTTTCCGTAGGGCTTTCCCTTCAGGAACAGATTAAGAGGCGCTATAATATCAGAAAATACAGCGATTGATGAGCGGTAAAAAACAATTTTTCCAAGGAAACCTCTTAATTCTCTAATAGTTTTGGGTTTCGGGGTGTCTATTATTTCTCCTATTTTTTCATAATTTGGTTTTATGCCATTTTCATTTATTGTATAGCCTAGATAATCAATTTCTTTGGTGGCGATCTGGCACTTCATAGGATTGATACTGATATTTAAATATTGTAGTCTTTTTAACACCTGTTCAAGGAGGAACTTATGTTCCTCTTCGGTCTGGGAGTGAAATAAGATGTCGTCCATGTACACACAGGTATTCTTAATGTCTTGTAGGAGAGTATCGACAAATGCTTGAAAAATAAAGGGTGATGAGACATACCCCATGGGTAAACATCTGTAACTATAATTTCCAAAGTTGGATGTTATAGTGAAGTATTTTTCGCTGTCAGGAGATAATGGAATGGAGTAGAATGCCTGCGTCAAGTCGACCCGAGTATATAATTTACTTCCTTTTAAGGTAAACATGGCGTCTTGTAGAAGGGGTAAGCCGTAGGTCTCGATCTCGGCTCTTTTGTTCAGCTCTCTAAAATCTAATATAATTCTCACCCGGTTGTTACTTTTTTCTAACACGCTCATGGGAAACGACCAGGGTGAATTGGTTCTTCTTAACACACCTGTGGCTAACAGGTTATTAATTTCTGCCCGAGTTTGAGCATATAATTTATGAGGAGGATACGGCGGGGTTTGCAGAGAAGATTAGGGGGTCCCTTTATGTCTATTTTATAAGGATAATTGTTGGCTAGATCAATCAAAACTTTTTCAGGTATAAAAGCGGCGTCTTTATCAGTAGTTACACAACCGCCCTGATCTAGCATTTCTATTTAATTTCAAAGTCTTATTTGTAAAAGAATCTATCAATAAATCACGCTTGAAATCTATGCCCATTTCAAAGTCCTTTAAAAATTTCAAACCTAAAATGTTTGTATCAATATTTGCAATATAGAATTTAACAACATACTTCCTATCTAAATTGAGGTCAATTTTTATATTTTTAATATCATAAATTTCAATTTTTGAGTTATTTGCGGCTAACATATACCCCAGAGGAGGCTTGCTATTTGCAAGAGCACTACCAGCTAAGATATTTTTAACTGAACCACAGTCAACAAGATAATCTACCTTATTTATTGTATCATAAGCCCGGTATAAGGTTAAGTCGTCAATTTTACAAACTTTCTCGTTCACCGCAACGTCGGCTGCAACATTCTTGCTGATAAAACAGCAATCGTTAACAGCGCTTTACACAGTTGGGTTTAACAAGATATTTGTTTTATTACTCTCACTCTTCCCTATATGGTTCATAACACCTAGATCATTAGATAAATTTGATTTTAAGAAGATATACCCCTCATGCAACGGGCTCACAGTTGTAATAAAATTTGTATTTTGTACATTACAAAGGTATTTTGAAACATCCATTTCAAAACTTTTGTTGACATCGGTATCGTTTAATATAACATTTTTATTAATTGGAATATTTTTACTCGGCAGACTACCACTATTTTCGATTGGTAAAATTTTATTATGGTTTACAGAAGGAGCATGCGGTCCTTTTACATTTCCATTATTTATTAATTGTTCTTTTACAGAATTTTTATTTCTTTTTATTATTTCCAAGTCCACTTTTGTTAATAATAGTATTTAGATTTTCAAAATTATTCGTACTGGTAGTGATTTCAATGTTCTGTTCAGTTGGATTATTTTTATTATCATTATTATTATTTTTAATAGTAGTAGTAATAGTAGTAGTATTTTTATTCATATTATCATTAATATTATTTGTATTAGCATTATTAATAAGATTATTCTTATTATCACCAGCACTTGAATTTTCTAAGTTTATTTTAACACGATTTTCATCATTGATAGGAAGATTGTTAATTATTTGCACTTTTGGGTGAAAAGAGACCTTTCTATTGTGACCCACTCTTTCATGGCTGCTGTCAGATGGTGAGGCAGACAGCCAATTTATTAGTTTCGAAGTTTGACGGTGGCATTCCGTTGAGTGTTCATTTCGCCATTAGCATAAAGTAATGGATATAAAGGACATTCATTACTTTCACAACGGTACGCTCGGTGAAGATAGCGAGAATGATAATAACAGAGATCCTGGGCAGCCTTATTAAAAGTATTAGTGAAGCCATTATCATCCGACCTTGAATTCCTATGTTGGCTTCTGCCACGTCTCGAGTTTCTATCCTCAGCTTTGTTGTGTTGACCTTGGAAACGCTTAACTGCCTCCATGACCGCCATTTCAGTCACTGCCTTTGTAAGCTCAGCCATCTGGCGCGAGAGCTGGTTGTCATGGTGAGGAGCACTGTCAAGTTTGCGCTCTTGGTTACGCGCGGGATTTGGTCGGGAGGCGGTGTCTGTTTCTCGCTGGTCTGTGTGGGCTCGCACCGCATTAACAGAACTCCAAGTCTGTTCGTAATTTAACTGTTGGTACTTTCTGTCTCCTTTTGGATGAAGTTTTTGTAAAGGTCATCTGCTACTTTGACCATACGATGTAAGTTATTTTCTTCAGCCAGTGAATAGACGCTCATCTGTATGTTACTTGGCATTTGTTAAAGTAGAGTCGGCGGAATTTAGGGTTATGCTCTACTAATACATCGAAGCTCTTGTGTCCGAGCACTCCCTGTACAAGATTTAAATATTCACTTGGAAGCTCGTCCAGTCAAAAGCCTTGTTTGAAGACGTCACGAATTCTGTTTATTAAACCGGGAGGATAGGTTTGTTCTATATCTCCCAAGAGCATCCTGTAAGCATTGTCTTGAAGTAGGAATTTGATCTTTGACACCAAAGTAGTAGGCAGAATTGGTGCTAATAAACGAACTCGTTCATGAGCATCATCGATGTGATTTAATTTGAAGATTGCTGTTGTAGCACTCAGCCAATTTATCACATCATAGGCATCAAAGACCGGCAGTTGATTGGAGGTTAAATGACTATATGGCTTTAAGGGTGATTCATAAACAGGACGTCTTCGTCTTGTTTCTTGGTGCGAATTTTTCGGCGTCACCTCAAGCTCGCTTTCAGATGAAGAAACAGATGGCCCTTCTCCATCCTTGGAGGGTTGAGTTTGTTGGGGAGAGGGCGTCTTCCCCTTTCCCCTATTTCCTCTCAATTTTCTTTTAGCTCGAGTCTTTGTAGTCAATCGTTTCGTTGAGACCATTTTTACAGGCAAAGATTACTGACTATTTTGTGGAGTCAATTGAGTCAAGCCAAGAGGCTGAAATAATAAGCCTAAATGGGAACTTTGTTTGAAAGTTTCAAAATATTCGAAGTGCAATTTTTTTTTTCAATTTGAATTTAACAATGACTTATTTCTTATTATTTATATGATGATATATTGCTTATTTCTTCACGTTGTTACTTATTTTTGACTCACGCAGTTTATTTATAGTCAGATATCGCACTAACTAATGGCACTTTTTCCACTGATTTTTTTTTTCAACCAAACTGATTACACTGGCAATTTTTTTGTATCTGACTCTCAATAAAGGGGGTTTTAATTACAGGCAATTAAAATTCCGGTCACTTTGGGGTCACCGAATATATATGTACTAAAGATCACCTTAGCTATCTAAGAATTAATGAGAAATCATTAATCAAGTTGTGGTTTGAATGAGAGAGATTTCTAATCAGTGTTTATTAATTATTGGAATAAGATTGACATGTAACACTTTCAATTAGATCAATGAATAGGATGATAAATATGCACCATAAATCAACTATATAATTACTTTAAATACTCGTAATTAATAGCAATAATAATATCGGGCACTGACCTACTCTAAGCTAAGCTCTCAGTTTGAGATCCTAATGCTAACTCCCGAATCTGCTTAGCTCTGGGGCCCTCGTTGGAGCCTTCCACCAATCAGATTCAAAATACCTGGCATTTTCTCCCTGATGGGGGGAAAATGTCAGGCATCTATTTCTACACAGTTAACAGTTTTTATTTGAAATAGGTTCACCAACGAATAAGGTGTATACAGGAGACTTGCAAATAAGCCTCTTACAGATTTGCATACCTTCTCTGACATGCGTGTATATGTCTTACAAAACTTCCTACTCTCTCTCTATATATATATATATATATATATATATATATATCTATATATCTATATATATATATATATATATATATATATATATATATATATATATATATATATTGAGAGAGAGAGAAATTTTTAAAATACACTTTTTCAATTAATCATCATCATCGGCAAAATTTACAATAATCGTCATCATCGTCCCATCACTATTATATATATATATATATATATATATATATATATATATATATATATATATATATATATATATATATATATGTATATATATATTGTATATATATATATATATATATATATATATATATATATATATATATATATATATATATATATATATATATATATATATATATATATATATATATATATATATATATATACTCACTATATATATATATATATATATATGCTAATAAATGATATATATATATATACTGTACAAAGGTGGGCACCGTTAATGAGAAAGTTAATGCCGTTAATCCTTAATCGTTAACAAAAAAAATTAACGCCGTTAACCATTAAAGCGTTTATCGGTAAAGAATGTAACGGAAGTTAACGTTAATCGTTAATGTTAACCGTCTTCAAAATATGTAGGAATAGTAATAATAATTGTTAATTTTCTTTTATTATGATTGCAGATATTCAAATTATTTTAATGAAAAATTATTATTTATTTATATACTTATATGTATATATATATATATATATATTCACTCTATACTTACACTATAACTATAACTATATATATATATATATATATATATATATATATGCTATACTATATGGGGTACAAGCCCAACTCCACGTCCTCGTCGTGTACCCTGGACTCGACTAACGGAGCTCTGGCTAGGGTAGGACAGGCCCAGCAAGCCGCTACCCGAAATCCCACTTGCTCAAGAACCCAATGTGATGCCTCGGAACAGGACTGATCCAAGGTTGATGAACCGGCGAGAAATTGGACTAAGAAATAAGGATTTGTACTATAGGATTTGCACAATTAACGTGAGTACGTTGAGAGGTAAGGAGGAGGAAATTGTAAACTTAATGAAGGAGAGAAGACTGGACGTGATGGGAATGTGTGAAACGAGATACGAGGGAGAGGGTACTAGGAGAATACATGAAGACTATGTACTGATATATAAGGGATTGCAAGAAGAAAAAAGACACGGTGTGGCGATCTTAGTGAAACCGGATATCTACAAGAATATAACAGAAACGATATTGATAAATGAAAGATTGATGGCTATTACGATGAAGGTCAGAGGAGAGAGATTAAGTATAATTCAAACATACGCCCCACATAGGGAAGACCAAGGGAGGAAAAGGAGAGATTTAGAGAAGAACTTCAACTGCTGTACGATAGGATTGGAGGAGAGACAAAGATCATAATTGGAGACCTGAATGCACATATTGGAACTAGAAGAGAAGGAGAAGAGAGAGTCATGGGGGCTTTCGGAGTGGGAGACAGGAACGAAGAGGGGGAACTGATGATAGATTTTGCAGTGAGAAACGGATTAACTTTCATGAACACATGCTTCCAACATGAAGAAAGCAAAAAGTGGACCTGGTACAGATGGAGTGTGGATTTAGAAAGATACGTAGAAAAATCAATGATAGATTTAGTTTTGACCAATAAAAAGAATATATTTATGGACGTGAAGAGCCTACCGAACGTATCCTTGGATTCGGACCACAGGATGGTAATTGGGATACTGAGATGGAGAGAGAGAGATAAGCCGAGGAATTTGGTTAAAAAGAGATATCTGCTAGAAGAACTAAAGAACCAGGCAACGAAGGAGAAATTTGATGAGACCTTAAAAAGAAGAAAGATGCAAATAGGAAATATGAGAGAAACAATTGATGAAAAATGGAATAAATTTAGGGAAAATATGATGGGAACAGCAAAAGAGGTCCTGGGAGAAAAGAGAATAAGTAGAGGGAGGAGGAAAAAGACAGCATGGTGGAACGATGAAGTGAAGGCTGCCATAACTGATAAGAATAGGGCATACAGGAAATGGATGAAAGTAAAAACTGAAGAAAATAGATTGGATTATGTTGAAGCCAGAAACATTGCAAAAAGGATAAAAAGAAGGAGTATGAAGCAATCATGGGTAAAAATAGGATCGGAACTGAAGGAGAACATGATGGGAAGAAAAAAAATTAATCTATGGATTAGCTAAAAGTATGAGAACCTCTAAAGAACCAGAAACGCACGTCATAATGAATAAGGAGGGAGAAACGCTGGTAGGGGAGGAGGAGGTGTTGGAAAGATGGAGAGAATACTTTGAGGAATTGTTGAGATTTGATGTTGAGGAGGTGCAGATGGAGAGGGAACGAGATGTGGTGGAGGAAGGAGAAAGGACAGAGGGGATATTGCTGGAGGAAATAAGAGAGGCAATTAAAACGCTAAGAAATGGAAAAAGCCCAGGAACCGATGGACTGAATGCTGAATTATACAAGACAGGAGAAGGAGTGGAAATATGGCTACTAGAATTACTAAATGAGATATGAGACAAAGAGAGAATACCTGACGAATGGAGTAGAGCGGTGATTTGCCCTATATATAAGAAAGGAGATAAAAGAATTTGTAACAACTACAGAGGGATAGCTTTACTGAATGTTGCTAGCAAAATATACGAGAGAATATTGGAAAGGAGACTGAGAATCAAAGTTGAAGATAAACTAGGAAGTTGGCAGTATGGCTTCAGAGCGGGAAAAAGTACAATGGATCCAATCTTCTACATGAAAATGATGATAGAAAAAACAATAGAATGGAATAAAGGAGCAGATGTGGCGTTTGTAGACTTTGAAAAAGCCTTTGATAGGATTGATAGGGAAAAGCTATGGCGAGCACTGGACGAACAAGAGTATGAAATACCACAAAAATTAAAAAGAGCAATAAAAAGTACGTACTGCAGTACAAGAAATAAGATAAGGGGAGAAGTAAGAGAAGAAGGATGGTTTGAGGTGAGTTCGGGAGTGAGACAGGGCAGTGTGCTCTCGCCCCTGCTATTCATAATATACATGGATTACGGACTGAAGAGAATATGTAGACAGGTAGACAATGAACACACACTGCTATACGCAGATGATGCAGCATTGATAGCAGGCGAGGGAGCGGACCTGCAGGAAATGTTGAACAGATGGGATACCCAAATGGGAGAAATCGGTATGAAGATGAACACGGAGAAGACGGAGGTAATGAGAATAGCTAGAGAAAGAACAAAACTGAACATCAATATAGAAGGAAGAGGACTACAGCAGGTGGATAAATTCAAATACTTGGGAGTGATGATGGAAGGGAGAGGAGGTCAGGGAGGAGAGATAGGCGAGAGGATAAAGAAGTTCTCTCAGAACGTAGGAGCATTATACCCAGTACTGAAAGAAACAGCTATACCAAAAGAAGTGAAAATGGTGATATATAAAACAATACTGAGACCATTACTAGTGTACGGATCGGAATGCTGGGCACTGAACACAACACAAATGAGAAGAGTGGAGGCGGCGGAGATGAGGGTGCTGAGATTGATTGAAGGAGTTACCCTGAGAGATAGGCGGAGAAGTGAGGAAATACGGAGAGAGCTGAGAATTGGATCAATAACTGAACATATACAACAGAATCAACTGAGATGGTATGGACACCTCAAGAGAATGGAAGAGGAAACTGGACCAAGAAAGATGCTGGAATGGACGCCAGTGGGCCGTAGACCTGCGGGCAGACCGAAGAAAAGATGGAAGGATGCGGTGGAAGATGCGATGAACGTCAGAGGAGTGTCTATGGTGGATGTGGAGGAGAGAAGAATGTACGAAGATAGAAACCACTGGAGGAGGTTCTGCAGAGGCGACACCTGACAGGTCAATACAGATCTACCAGAGGGGATGGTGAATAAAAGGTGAATATATATATATATATATATATATATATATATATATATATATATATATATATATATATATATATATATATATATATATATATATATATATATATATATATATATATACTATATATATATATATATATATATATATATATATAAAATATATATATATATATTAGCGATGCAGGTAACATCCGCATCCACACATTATTAAAGATCCGCATCCTCGCATTGCCCTGCGGATGTTACGCGGATATTTATTGTCTAGATTTGATAAAGAATTTTATAATAAAAATACTTAAGATGAATCTGAAAATAAAAATGAAAATGAGTCAAACGCAATTCAAAAACGGCTTGATATTCCGTATCTTAATGTTATCAAAGGCAATCCAACTCGCTGGAATAGTACACTTCATATGATGGAAATAATGGTATTGCTCTAAGAACCTCTTGCTTCGTGCGCCAGTTCGTATTTCAAAGTTAACATTTTTACTAATGTGGAAAATGACATCAAATCACACTGCATTAAGCTATTGAAACCATTTGAAGAAATTAACCAGAGAAAATCAGTTTCTCTACAGCTTCTGTCTCCGATGTAATACCATTAATCTCACCGCTAAGGAAGCATTTTGAACCATCTTCAAATGAAAATGATGACAGTTTAAAAGGAATGAAAGATGTAATAAAACTAGAGCTAGAAAAACGATTTGGTTCTGAGGAAATTAATGACCTTCATACTATTGTAACTTACTTAGATCTCCATTATAAACGCAAGCTTTTTTGTAACACAATATTAGAACAAGTTAAATCGTCCCTTTGTGTTGCAGTTGAAAAACTTCAATCCGAACAGTCTATTAATTCGCCACCCAATAAAAGGAAAAAATAAAATCTACAGAACCAACACCTTCTACAAACAAATCAATAACAGATTCACTGGAAGAATTTCTACAGTCCAGTAGTGATGAAGAAACACACGCATTACCAAAAGATGTAGTGCACCAAGAAAAACGACTAGATACAAATGATGATCCTATCAATTGGTGGAAAGTTAAGCAAAATGTTTACCCACGCTTGAGTAAACTTGCAAGGAAATACTTGGCCTCTCCTCCAACTTATGTTCCAAGTGAAAGAATATTTAGCAATGCTGGGCTAATATATGATGAAAATAGAAACAGACTCTCAGCAGAAAAAGCAGAAAAATTGATGTTTCTCAAGCACAACCTTCCTCTATTTGAATTTCAATACTAGTGCAAAAAGTATATAATCCATAGTAAAATATCTTTCATTAAGGGTTGAGGTTGGTGAGGTGCTTTTGAGTTGGGTCCTCTTCCCTTACCTTGGTAACTCAATTATGTTAATAGATTGTGTCTAAAACTCGATATATATATATATATATATATATATATATATATATATATATATATATATATATATATATATATATATATATATAAATATATATATATATATATATATATATAAATATATATATATATATATATATATATATATATATATATATATATATATAGCATAATAATATATATATATATATATATATAAAATTTGCGCACCACGCACCGCACCGCACCGACATATATATATATATATATATGTATATATATATATATATATATATATATATATATATATATATATATATATATATATATATATATATATATATACTATATATATATATTTTACTAAATATTATATATATATATATATATATATATATATATATATATATATATATATATATATATATATATATATATATATATTATGTATATATATATATATATATATATATATATATATATATATATAATGTTCTCTTTTTGGAGTGAGTTGTATCTGATGTGAATCAAATATCAACAGTCAGAAGGATTGGAGAGAAGGCCAGAAGAGTGCTGAAAAGTTCAGAAGAGGTTTTACAGAAGGATGTACATTGTTTTTCGTCGGAGATAGTGAAGCTGCTGATGAAGACATGTATTGTGACTAGAATTTCTACTGGAGCGGATAAAATAAATAATAATTATAAAACTCTATAGAAAATATTTTACAATTTCTATGAAATTTAAAATTTTAAATCAAAATTATTATTAATCAAAGAGAAATTAAAATTTTTGCATAAATGAAGAGGAGGAGCAACAAAACTTCAAATCAAATTCTTTCGATATTTTCAAAATATATAAATTGATAGTTTAAAAAATTAAGTTTGTTGGAGGAGGAACAAAATATCCTAATTAGTTATTTTGCTAGTTTTAAGGGGACGTTGCGCGTAGCAACACTAATGTAATTTGTTTGGGATAAATTATACACCATTCGAAAGAGGAAAGATTTCTCTACAATATTTATCTCAATGACACATGCAAAAAAGTGTTTAGATTTTGTGTAATTTCTTCCCAAATATCATGAATCAGCATTTTGATCAGCAATTTTTAACAGTGAATTTCTGCTGAACTACAAAAGATTTTTGCAAGCGGATTTCACTAAAATACTTGCTATACACATATGATTTATGAAATAACTCACAATTAGCAGCAATATATAGATAATTTTTTTTTTTTTTTGATTTTTTTGCTAAATCTCAAAAAATTTTCTCCAAAAAATTTAAAAGTTATCCGAAACATAATGAAAGTTTTATATTTGCCTGAATCATACATCAAAATGTTGATCAATGTATACGAAATTGAAAACAAAAAAAGAAAAGTATAAAATAGTGTTGGATTTTTTGTTATACCCGAAATAGCAGCTCAATGTAAAAAAAAATTTTTTTAGTAAAATAATCAAAAAGTTGAACTGTGAGCAGCGGCAAAACCATTGGGTATACAACAAATTTATATAAATAAAAAAAGGTGTATCTCGCCAATTTTTACAAGTTGTAAAAATTTAATTACAATCAGATGAGTAGTCAAAAAGTTATATGCCATCAATTATTTGAATTTTTCTTTTTTTTCTTTTTTTCCAACTAAAAAAAAGAAAAATTGCAATATTTTTTTTATTTTAAATCCGATTAATACGAAACTTTCAGAGCATGTATAATTGGAAAGGATAAACATATTGTGTTAAGATAAGATTTTTGTATACCAAATACTTTTGCCGCTGTTCATGGGAAAACTTATAAATTTTAAAAAGTTTTCCCGTGAGTAGCAGCAAAACCATTAGGCGTACAGAAAATTTATCTAAATAAAATATGTGTATATCGTCGAGTTATAAAGGCCATAAAAGTTTCATTCCTATCAGATGAATAATAAAAATGTTGCAAGACACCAATCATTAAAAAAAAAAATTTGGCAACTCAAAAATGAAAAACCAGGAAAACGTAATTAGTTTTTATACAATCAGTTTGAAATTTTCAGAGCATATATAATTGGGGAAGATAGACATTTTTTGTTTAGAGAAAATTTTTGTATGCCCAACAGATTTGTCGCTGCTCATGGGAACATTTCAAAGTTTTCAAAAGTTTTCTCACGATCAGCGGCAAAACTGTTGGGCATACCGAAAATTAATCTAAATAAAATATTTATATCTCGTAGAGGTAAATAAGTTGTGAAAGTTTCATTGCAATCGAATAAATATTAAAAAAGTTACACCCCACCAGTTCTGAATTTTTTTGATAATTTTTTTTATTTTTTGTTCAATCAATACGAAACTTTCAGGTCATATACTACTAGGCAAGGTTCACATATTTTGTTTAGATAAATGTTTTGTAAACTCAAGGGGTTTGCCGCTGCATATGGGGAAACTTTTGAAAATTTTTAAAATAACCAAATCCGTTCTCCATACAAAAAATTTATTTAAACAAAAAATGTGTATCTTCCCAAACAATACTTGCTCTGAAAGTTTCGTGCCGATCGCATGAATAATAAAAAGTTTATCGTGATTTTTCATTCATGACTTGCCAAAATTGAACACCCCCCCGTATCCCCCTATACATTGTGAATAAAATATTTTTTGCCTATTGAAAATAACCACACCATTGGAAAGAGCATTCAATTCTACACTAGAAAGTGTTAAAACCTAAAAATCATGGAATTGATGATTACTACCTTCAAAAGTTAGGAAACCCTACGCGCAACGTCCCCTTAAAGGATTACAATGATGTCATAGTATCTGCAGCATCTAGTGGATATGTCTATTATAAGAAGATTGGATTTTCTAGGCAGTCGGATCAAAAGAAGACTTTCTTTCCATAGTCTTAGGGCGACAGGGCTAGAAACCCGGTCCTTTACTTTTTTGCTGGTAAAACTCCTGGACCAGCATTGGAATCTTATGCGCCTAGAAACAGATTTTCTGGAGATCTCTGAGAGAACAAATTTTAAGGACAAATGGAAGAAGATGCTAGTTTCACTGAAAGGGAAAAACCCTACCTGAGTGTATTACTCGAGGACTAGTATCGGAAACCTTTGCGCCGAGAAATAGTTTTCTAGAGTACTCTAGGACTAAGAGTTTCTGGGCCAGAAGGAAGAAGATGCTGGCCCAACTGACAGGGCGAAAGCACTACTTGGGAGATAGTAAATAATAATAAATAATAATAATAATAATATATATATATATATATATATATATATATATATATATATATATATATATATATATATATATATATATATATATATATATATATATATATATATATATATATATATATATAACATCTGCATCAGCAGATATTAAAATCAAACATCCGCATCCGCTTCCGTGGATGCAAAAAAAATGATATCTGCTGCATCACTAATATATATATATATATATATATATATAAAACTTATTAATATAGCTATATATATATATATATATATACTATATATATATATATATATATATATATATATATATATATATATATATATATATATATATATATATATATATATACCGTAAAATGGGGTCAAATGGGTCACTTTTTGACTTTTTTATATAAGTAGGTGCAAAAAAATAATGTGTTATAGAAATGTTTTATTAACCATTCACGAATTTAATTCCATCTTTTTTATACATAAAAAATGTTAAAGAAATATATATATCTTTCTGAGAATATTTTTAAATTTTTATAAATGCAAAATGGCAATGTGGCATTGGGGTCAAATGGGTCACTCATGGGGACAAACAGGTCACTCATTAAATTTATCACTTATCTTACTTACTTCTTCTTTCTCCTTCCTCCTTTCTTCTTCTTCTTCTTCTCCCTTCTCCTCCTCCTCCTCCTGTTCCTCCTCCTCTCCTCCTTCTTCTTCTTCTTCCTCTTTGTCTTGCACTCTGTGCTTTTCTTCTTTTCCAGCTGAGTCCCCATCAAGGGGGTCCTCAAACTCATTTTTCGGGTTCTGAAACCCTCAAAATCGGAATCTATGTCCTTTGAAACATATATAAACACACATCAATTGACTCAATATGCAGCTGGAGCCAGAATTCCAGTCTGGCTCCGCCATCACAAACTCCGGCTCCGGCACAAACTCATTACTCTATTTCATTTATTCTCTTCTATTCACTCACCAAATTTCAACCTTCTAAGTCCTTTTCCTGGTTTTGGGGGCTCAGATCCCCTCCCCTTCTTGGACGTGGCGGCGGGAAACCTTGGGCCCAGGCAGGCGGCACCTTCAACAACCACAGTAACCAGTTTGAAGAGAATATCTTAACTAGAAAACCGTTAAAAACCAAAAATATATGAGCACCGCAGCACCAGTGCAAAAGGACCTAAGGAATGCTCCGATCCACTCGGTAATACCAGGAATCAACTCTGCATACCTCAAAACATAGGGGTAGACACCAAGTTCAACTCTCTAGCTCGAAAAATAAAGTTGAATACTTGCACTAGATAAAGGGGGGTAGGGGTAATGTCTATTACTAATTCATAGAAGGAAGCATCCTAGCACCTAATACACACCAATCGAATCCTCATACCTTATAACATAGGGGTAGACACTAATATTAGGTGTATTCTATGACATAGGATATACCATGCTGGAAGTGCTAGAAAAGGGGGGGGGGGGGGTACTAACTCATAGAAGGAAGCATCCTAGCACCTTCTAATATACACCAATCGACTCCCCATACCTTATAACATAGGGGTAGACACTAATAGTGGGTGTATTCTATGATGTAGGACATGTCGTTCCAAATGTAAGTTAGAAAAAGTGAGTGACCCACTTGACCCCAAGGTAAAAATTAATATTTTGCCGTAAAACTAAGCAATGAATTTTAAATATATTTTAGTATAGCTTACCTTAGGGATGTTATAAATGAATGTTCCCTCCTAAATATTCATAAGTCTTTAGGTTTTTGGTGCACAACGTTTAACTTTTTTTCATGAAAATTGAACCGAAATTTTTAAGTAATTTTCTGAAACAAAAACATATTTTTTGAGTTATAGGATAAGTTTTTGCACTAATTTGCACCTAAAACTACATTGTATGTTATAATAGCATAGTATTAAAAAAATTAAATAATTTATTAAATAAACCAAAAAAACATTGATTTAAAAAAAAGAGTGCATTTTGACCCATTTGTCCCCATGTGACTCATTTGTCCCCTTTTTACGGTATATATATATATATATATATATATATATATATATATATATATATATATATATATATATATATATATATATATATATATATATATATATATATATATATATTTATATATATAAAATAATGATGATGGTAATAATGGTAATGGGTTGGAGGATAGCTCAGTGGTAAAGTATATCGTTCTCATTCGCAACATCGTTTGTTCGATCCCAGAGAAGGCTATTTCTTCACCTTTCCATTATATGTTCTTTGTTTGTTTGTTTATATATATATATATATATATATATATATATATATATATATATACTATATATATATATATATATATATATATATATATATATATATATATATACTATAAATATTTGTGCTATATATATATATATATATATATATATATATATATATATATATATACTCATATATATAAATATTTTAAATTGCAACTCTTATTAGGTCTACTTCTTATATTTTTCACTAGTCACAAAAGAAGCAAGTTCAAGTAACGAACGAAAGGAGTTAATGACTCATTGAACGGGCAACAGTAACTTTCTTTTTTTCTTCAGCGAACCAATAAGAAATGAGAATACAGCATAAGAAAAACCAGGGCTGCGGAGTCGTAAAATAAATTTTTCGACTCCAACTCCTTAAATTCAATTTTGAATTTTCGACTCCGACTCCAACTCTGACTCCACTTAAACAAAAATTTCCGACTCCGACTCCACTGAAACAAAAATTTTCGACTCCGACTCCACTAAAAAAAAAATTTCGACTCCGACTCCAGCAGTCAAATTCAAAATTTCGACTCTGACTCAGCTTAATGCTTACAAAGTTACAATAAAACATTTTTTTGTTTCAACTATTTTTTTTCGCTTGCTTTTGAGAATAAAAAAATATACCACTTTTCCAATGAATCTAATCTCAAAATGATATACGGTAAAGAACCGTAAAGACATAAAGATGCAGGCGCAACACATTACAAACAAATATATTTCAGGTTTGGAAACAAATGTATAATGTAATTATAATGCAAATAATTTTTATTTTTATTATAAAACAGCCATTATAAAATTAACAGTTTAATACTTTCAGTCTCAAGTGTACTTAAAAAGTTAAAATCATATACTTAATTACTTTGTCGATATATATATATATATATATATATATATATATATTTGGTTTTTTAATATATATATATATATATATATATATATATATATATAATATATATATATATATATATATATATATATATATATATATATATATATATATATATATATATATATATATATATATATATATAATATATATATATATATATATATATATATATATATATATATATATATATATATATATATATATTGGTTTAATATTAATAGCGGAGTGAGGCAGGGATCTATTATGTCTCCTTGGTTATTCAATTTGTATATGGATGGGATTATTAAAGAATTAAGGATGGGGTGGCAGGAAATGGTGCTAGAATGATGGAGAATGGAGGTGAGTGGAAGGTGCCCTACCTATTATATGCGGATGATTTGGTTTTGTGTGGTGAATCTGAAGAGAGTTTGAGAGGATTGGTAGAGAGATTTGGCAGGGTGTGTAAAAGGAGGGGTTTGAAAGTAAACGTAGATAAGAGTAAGATTATGGTTGTGAGTGAGGACAGTCCTCGGTGTGAAGTTATGTTAGATGGTGAACACCTGGAACAAGTGTCTGAGTTTAAATATTTATGATATATGTTGGATGAAAAGGGAACGGATGATGCAGAGTATAGTAGGAAAGCTGTGAATGGCAGGAAGGTGGCTGGTGCAATTAAATCGTTGGTGGATGTGAAAGGACTAAGTCTTGAGTGCTCTATAGGGTCTTCCATGAGGGTATGTTGTTACCTGTGTTAATGTATAGTAGTGAGACTATGGTCTGAAAAAAGAGGTATAGATATAAAGTTCAATGGGTTCAGATGGACAATCTTAGGGGCATGTTAAGTGTGAGAAGAATTGATAAAATGAGGAGTGAACGTATTAGAGAGTTATGTGGTGTGAAGAAAGGGATAAATGAGAGAATAAATGAAAGTACGTTGAAATGGTTTGGTCATGTGGAAAGGATGAATGATAGTCGGTTGGTTAAGGGATGTATAGTGGTGTGTGTTGGGAATCGACCGGCTGGGAGACCGAAGAAAAAGTGGATTGAGTCAGTAAAGGAATATCTGCAGGAGAGAAATGTGAGTTTGGCAGAGGCGAGAAGAAAGGTGCGTGATAGGAGAGAATGCCGCGGTTTTGTGAGGGGATATGGTTGTCGCCCACCTGGGCCAGGGATGAACCCTACACTGACGATATGCCATAGTGAGGATCCGTCGCGGTCCCATGAAGCTCTAGGGTGGATTTTCTGACTGCGACGAGTTCTCACTAATAGGTATAAAGGGGCGGTAAGGCTGGATTTTCTTTTTAACTTGTGTCATATTCTTCTACTACTTTTCTTTTCCGATGCATGTCACGCACCTTACCCCCAGTCTTGGGGGAAAAAAAGGAAGATGATGATAATGATGATGATATATATATATATATATATATATATATATATATATATATATATATATATATATATATATATATATATATATATATATATATATATATATATATATGGACGATTATGAAATTTTGCCGATGACGATGACGATGACGATTATAGTAAATTTTGACGATGACGATGCCGATGACGATTATTTGAAAAAATATATTTAAAAAAAAATTCTCTCTCTCTCTCTCTCTCTCTATATATATATATATATATATATATATATATATATATATATATATATATATATATATATATATATATATATATATATATATATATATATATACAAGGCTGTAGACAGGGGGTCAGGGGTTCAACCCTCCGAAAATTTTTGATTCTTTAAGTCTCTTAATAATAATAATAATAATAATAATAATAATAATAATAATAATAATAATAATAATAATAATAATAATAATAATAATATTTATAATAATAATAATAATAATAATAATAATAATAATAATAATAATAATAATAATAATAATAATAATAATAATAATAATAATAATAATTAATGAATATGAAAAGCATTTATTAATGGAAATGAGGAGACATGTTTGTGGTCCGTAACGATTTCTTAGGTCAGTGGTTGTTCTTCATATATGTATAAAATATTTAGACCAGGGACTTAAATGTAAGGTTTCCAAGTTTGCAGATGATAGCAAATTGGCTACCTCAGTTAGGAATAATGATGGATGTATAAATATTTAAAAGATAAGGAGGGAGCTGTAATCGTTGATGGGACTAGCAAGTTCATTCCTCCTTCAACTAAATCTTTCTCTCCTCATAAACCATGGTTCGATCGTGCTTGTTCTCTGGCCATTCAGGCTAGAGACAGTGCGTATCAGGGTGGAAAAATTCTCGTTCTCCAATCACTCTCGCCAATTTTCATTCAGCTAGAAATCGTTGCAGGGATACTCTTCGACGAGCAAAGCGGGCTTTCATCAAACGAAAGTGCGCTAACTTCCTTGGTTCTCCTACTGACAAATCTTTCTGGCCTCTTGCCAAAAACATCTCTAGCAACTTCTGTAAATCTCCCTTTCCTCTGATGGTTCTGTTGTTAATTCTCCAACTGAAAGGCCAATCTCTTCGGCCTCCTATTTTCCACTAACTCAACCCTAGACGATTCTAGCATTTCTCTTCCTCCTCCTTCTCCTCTCAGGTGTCCTATGTCTTTGCCTGTGATTACATTTGATCGAGTGCATAGGCCCCTGAAATCTATGAAGGATAGGAAGACGGGTGGCCCAGATGGCATTCCTCCCCAAGTTTTGAGGGAGTGTGCTTCCGTGCTATCCCGGCCCCTCGTTCAACTATACTCCTATGTCTCAATACTAGCACTTTCCCTCAGTGTTGGAAGCACGCACATGTCCAACCTATTCCGAAAAAAAGGAAGCCGCTCTGATCCTTCTAACTATCTTGCTATAGCTCTCACTTGTATTCTATCTAAGATCTTTGAAACCCGTCTCAACTCTCACTTCTTAGATTATCTGGAAACTCATTCCTTTCTTTCCGATAGCCAGTACGGCTTTCAGCGCTCGAGGTTCTTCTGGCGATATACTTTCCTATCTAACCGATTTATGGTTTTCAGCTCTTAGGAACTACGGGGGACTTGCGTGGTGGCGCTTGACATATCCAAAGCATTTGACCGGGTATGGCACGCGTCACTGCTCTCCAAGCTCCCCTCCTTTGGGTTTCCTCTCTTTGCTTAATTATGTCTAGCTTTCTTTCAAATCTCTAAATATCGGCTGTTGTTGATGGGGCGACTTCTTCTTCTTTTTCTTTCAATAGTGATGTTCCTCAGGGTTCTGTCTTATCTCAAACTTTATTCCTACTTTTCATTAATGATCTTCTCACCTGCACATCTAACTCTATCCACTCATATACCGATGACTCGACCCTTCATTCTTCAACTCATTTCAGTTCTGCTTCCTCTTTTACTTCTAGAATTGCCTCTCGTCTTAATCTTTCCTATTCTATTCTCGCTGATCTGGATAGAATTTCCGGGTGGGGTCGTCTGAACCTTGTGAAATTCAATTCTTTAAAAACCAACTTCTGCAAATCTCCTTCTCTAAAACGCATTCTAACTTTCCTATCTCTTTCGACGGTTCTCTCGTCTCTCCTGTTGACAATATAAACATCCTTGGCCTTAACATAAACAAAAAAATGTCTTGGAAACCTCATGTCACAACGGTTGCAAGGGCGGCCTCAAAGAATACTGGGAGTTCTGTTTAGACTGCGAGACTTTTTCCCTCTTCTCAGTTACTCCAGCTATACAAGGGCCTCATCCGCCCTTGTATGGAGTACTGCTCTCATATCTGGGGGAGGCTCTGGTTTCACCCGGCTTTTGGATAGGGTCGAGTCAAAGGCCAAAAGGCTTATAAACTGTTCTGTTGGTGCTTTATCTCTATTCTATAGGCACCCCAGCGGCAAGTGCTCGAGGGAACTTATCATTTGCGTACCACCACCTTTACGACGCCCTCGTAGCACAAGGAGTGCTGTATCTGTGTTGATATTTGTGTTGATATTGGTAACTCCAGGCTAGTTCGCTGTGGTGCTTCCTTCTTTCCCGCCACCTCTGTTCTGTGGAATTCTCTTCCATCTTCTGTATTTCCTGCTGAATTTAATCTCCCTCACTTTAAAGCCTGCGTCTGTGCTCATCTGCGTAATTTGCGCTAGAGAGTGAACTTTTGAGCGTACTACACCCCCTCCTTGAATAGGGCTCTGACTGTGAATGGTGGTGACAACTGTAAAAAATCGGTGGGCAGATATGTGGCAAATGAACTAAATCTCCTACTCACCCCATCCAAAACATCATTTAGATTATCCCAGAAAATCGCACTCTTCAACATTACCCTCAGATGGACCATATGTCGCAACCACACATACTTTTACCTATTCAAACTTAAATTTAACTTTTAGAATTCTAGCACTCACACACACAAAATCTACCATAGCTCTCTACCACAAGTCGCTCATCAGAATTGCAAATCTTTCTATCCCCCTCTCATTCCTTTAAACACCAACACAAACACATTTCACACCACACCACTCATTTTCACCGTTTCCTTCCATCTTTGTTTCAGTCACAGCTAGCAAATCAAATTTGCCCTTTCTAAATGCATCCATCACCTCTCTCTCTTCTCCTCAACATTTATTCCTCTGACATTCCATGTATCCATACGATTCATACATTTTCGCCGAAAGATAGAACGCCGCTTACGGCGATCATGACCTTCTCTGAGCCATGCATTAGCATTCCTGGCAAAAGATAAGTGGTAGTCAACCTAACTACCACCGTCCCTTAGTCGCCTTCTACGACAGGCAGGACATACGATGTGGGCAATTTTTTCTCTCCACACATAGGGAGGGATATAAGGGATAGGGATGTCTGTAAGATGTTGTCTAGAAGAGGGGTGTGGATATAAGTATGTGTATAATATGTGGATAAAAGATGGTGTCTCTAAAGATGTTGTCTGGAGGATGAGTGTGGATATGAACGCAGAACAGAAAGGCGAACCATTAGGCACTGGAATGTCATACATACCAATATATATATATATATATATATATATATATATATATATATACTGTATATATAAATTTAAGCAATTCTAAACTACCCATGTTCATTCTCTTTCAGTTACATATATACATATCTTGATATATAATATATATATATATATATATATATATATATATATATATATATATATTATTGAGTTTTAATATTATCCAAAATTCTTAATATTTGTTCAATTAATCGGCAAAATAATCGGCAAAAATTGCCGATGACGATGACGATTGAAAAAAAATATGCCGATTTTGCCGATGACGATGATGATTATGTAATATATGAAAAATATATATATATATATATATATATATATATATATATATATATATATATATATATATATATATATATATATATATATATATATATATATAAAATATATATATATATAGTCATAAAAAAATAAATATATATATATATATATATATATATATATATATATATATATAGGTATAATACTATATATATATATATAAATAAAGGTAGTGCTATATATATATATATATATATATATATATATATTACAAAATTTCAAGAAACAAAATGAAACTTCCCTTTCCTAAAATTATAACTAATTTTAATTAATAATAATAATAATAATAATAATAATAATAATAATAATAATAATAATAATAATAATAATAATAATAATAATAATAATAATAATAATAATAATAATAATAATTCTATAAATATTCGACTCCGACTCTGACTCCACTTACACAGGAATTTTCAACTCCGACTCCACTTGCACATTTATATATATATATATATATATATATATATATATCTAACATATAACATATATATATATATATATATATATATATATATATATATATATATATATATATATATATATATATATATATATATATATATATTAATTAATTTAGCACATTAAACTTTTTAACTTAGGTTTTAGCGTTTGATGAATTTTATCCCGATTTTTCCTTTTGTTTTTGGCTTTTGTTCTTGTTTGTGTGTGTGCGTAGGGTTGTGAAAAAAACGGTTTTTTTTTTTTTTTTTGAAAAAAAACACGTTTTTTTTAAAAAATTTTTTTGTTTTTCATTAAAATTACCTCTTTTTATGTATATTAAAGATGTTTTAAATTATACAGTAGTACCAATACCCCTTCTAGGCCTAAATATTGACTATTAATACGGATTTTATATATACAGTGTATATATATATATATATACATATATATATATATATATATATATATATATATATATATATATATATATATATATACTATATATATATATATATATATATATATACTATATATGTAATCAAAAAAGGATGGTATAACAGGTGGTTTTAGGGTGTGAGAGGCGAGAATGAGAATGGAAGGAAGGTGATTGATTTCTGTGAGGGGAGAGGGTATGTGTGTAAGTAATACTCTTTAAACTCACAAGAGTATCCATACATATACTAGAGTTGGTGTAGGTAGAGATTGTATTGAAGTGAAAAGTATGATTGATTTTGTGTTGGTGAAGAAGATGTTGAAGTATGTGTTGGATGTTAAATCAGTGAGGGTTTAGGAATGGGATTATCGGATCATTATGTTTTATGTAAAATTAAGTTAGTGGGGGCTTGGATGGAGAGGAAGGTGATAAGGAAGGAAGTGGGTAAATTAAGAGTGAGAAGTTAGTGAACAAGGTAATAAGCATAAGTATGTAGAACGCTCTCACCAAATCAAATCAGTTGAATCCAACAAGTTGAAACGCTGAATAAATCTGGAAACAAATAGAAGGAAGCATTTGTTAGTAGTGCAAGAGAAGTATGTGGGTGTACTAAAGTAGGAAGTAAGAATGTTAACAGTGAGTGGTGGAATGAAGAGGTGATGCAAATGGTTAAAAGTAAAAAAGAGGCGTGGTTGAATGTACCAAAAAGCAAATGATGAAGTTTCAAAGAAAGATGCTTGGAATTATGAGGAGGAAAAAAGGAATGCTAAAAGATGCATACCTAAGAGAAAAGAAGAGGTAAATGAACAGTTTGGAAGGAGAATGAATGGGGACATACAAGGGAATAGGAAGCTCTTCGCGAAAGGTTAAGAATTAGAATAAGAGGAACCTGCTCAGAATAATGAATAGGGATGGTGTTTTTGTAACTGATGAAATGGATTGTGAGTGGGGTGTGGAAAGAACACTTTGAAAATCTTCAAAACATTGGCAGTAATGAAGAGTTGATAATGACTGTGTTATTTGATGGTGCAAGAAGGAATAGGTATTTTAGGGATGAGGTTATTAGTAAAGAGGAGGAAATGGGTAGAGTGAAGAAAGTTGAAGAATAGTAAATCTGCAGGTATAGATGATACTGGTGAAATGATCAAGAACGGAGGCGAGATGGTGATTGATTGGATCTTGAAGTTGTGTAATAAAGCGTTTATGGAGGGTATAGTTTCGAGGATTGGAGTGGAGAGAGCAGTAATAGTACCCTTATATGGGGTTAAGGAGATAAAGGGAACTGTAGAAATTATAGGGTAGCTATTTAGTTTATTGAGTGTTGTAGGGAAGATATATGCTGGTGTTTTGGTCGAAAGAGTGAGCCAAGTGACTGAAGGACCGATTGGTGAAGAACAAGGTGCGTTTAGGAGTAGTAGGGATGTGTGGATCAAATCTTTTTACATTGAAGCAAATGATAGAAAAATGAAGGAGAGGAAGAATAAATTGTATTTAGGTTTTTATGGTTTGGGAGCGGGGTGTGGTAGGGTTAATAGGGAAGGTCTATGATGGCAGGTGTTAGTGATATATGGTGTTGGTGGTAGGCTTCTGAATGGAATCAAAAATGTATGACGAAAGTGAGGCGTGTAAGAAATAAATGGTGTCAAAAGTGATTGGTTTTTAGTATTAATAGCGGAGTGAGGCAGGGTTGTGTTGTCTCCTTGGTTATTCAATTTGTATATGGATGGGGTTATGAAAGAATTGAAGGTGGGCGTGACAGGAAATGGTGTTAGAATGATGGAGATGAGTGGAGGGTGCCCTACCTATTATATGCGGATGATTTGGTTTTTGGGCGAATTAGAAAGTTTGAGAGGATTGGTGGAGATTTGGCAGGGTGTGTAAAAGGAGGGGTTTGAAAGTAGACGTAGATAAGAGTAAGGTTATGGTTGTGAGTGAGGACAGTCCTCAGTGTGAAGTTATGTTAGATGGTGAGCAGCTGGAACAAGTGTCTGAGTTTAAATATTTAGGGTATATGTTGGATGAGAAAGGAACGGATGATGCAGAGTTTAGTAGGAAAGTTGTGAATGCAGGAAGGTGGCTGGTGCAATTAAATCGTTGGTGAATGTAAAGGGACTAAGTCTTTAGTGCGCTAGGGTCTTACATGACGGTATGTTGTTACCTGTGTTATTGTATAGTAGTGAGACTATGGTCTGGAATAAGAAGTATAGATCTAAAGTTCAATGTGTTAAGATGGACAATCTTAGGGACATGCTAGGTGTGAGAAGAATTGATAAAATGAGGAATGAACGTATTAGAGAGTTGTGTGGTGTGAAGAAAGGGGTTAAACGAGAGAATAAATGAAAGTATGTTGAGATGGTTTGGTCATGTGGAAAGGATGAATGATAGTCGGTTTTTAAGCGGATGTATAGTGGCGAGTGTGTTGGGAACCGACCGGCTGGGAGATCGAAGAAAAAGTGAATTGGGTCAGTAAACGAATGTCCTGAAGGACAGAAATGTGAGTTTGGCAGAGCGAGAAGAAAGCATAATAAGAGAGAATGGCGGGGGTTTTGTGGCATGGTTGTGGCACACCTGGGTCAAGGGATGACCCTACACTGACGATTTACCATAGTGAGGGTCCGTCGCAGTCCCGTGAAGCTATAGGGTGGATTTTCTGACTGCGACGAGTCCTTACTAATTAATGGTACAGAGGGGGCGGTAAGGCTGGGCTTTCTTTTCGACTTTTGTCATATTCTTCTACTGCTTTTCTTTTCTGATGCCCGTCGCGCACCATAGTCTTGGAAAAAAAAATAGAAAAAAGAATATATATATATATATATATATATATATATATATATATATATATATATATATATATATATATATATATATATATATATATATATATATATATATATATATATATAATAATAATCAGATCATGTGAAATATAATAATTATATGCTCTAGATCACTAAAACTTTATTAAGTACTAAACTCTACTTTATATATTGTATACCTCTTTTAACATATTGTATTTACTGTATTTTAATGCTAAATACCCTAAAAAGACTTGATATATATGAAAAATAAGTAATTAAAAAAAACAAAAAAAAAACCAAAAATTTTTGCCTTTGGTTTTTTTAAAAAAACGTGTCTTTTTTTAAAAAAACGAACACGTTTTTTTTTAATCCCAACCCTATGTGTGCGTGTGCGTGTGTGTGTGTGTGTGTGTGATGGCAGATTTGCATAGGTGCGGGCTTTCTATTGACTTCACCAACATCCGTGGCTTAAATTCTAACTCTGCTTCCGTTGAAAACCACCTCTCTAACTCTAGCCCTAATCTTTTGCTCTTGTCTGAGACTCAGATGACTAAGAATTCATCCTCTAACTCGTTTAACGTATCCAACTATAACTTATTCCATAATTTCCGTCTAAAGGGTGGAGTATGTGCCTATGTTAACATTAACACTCCTGTAACACGTCTCGTGAATCTCGAATCTCCTAATTTCGATGTTCTGTGGCTTAAAATCTTTCTTCCTTCTACTACAATAATCTTGTGCTTCTGCTACTGTTCTCCTAACAGAACAGATTTTCACGCCTTTTTTGAATATCTTACTACTTCTCACGAGACTGTTATATCTTCTCATCCAAATACTGAGGTCCTCTATTTTGGGGATTTCAATATACAAAACAGTGAATGGTTGGGGTCCTCTCATACTTACTGATTTAGGTGGGGAGGAGGCCGAATCCTTCAGCATTCTCAATGATCTGGAGCAGCTAAATTAAAGAACCTACACACATTCCGGATCGTCCCAACCAATTCTTGAACACACTTGACCTATGTTTCACCACTAGTCCTTCTCTCTATAAATACACCACCTTCGCTCCTATTGGTAAATCTGACCACAACCTTATATCTCTTAATTTTAATACTTTCTCTCCAACGGCTCCATCCTGCCCTATGCGTTTTTTTCTGGCACTTTGATCGGGCCGACTGGGGCCATGAGGCGCTTCTAAGCTAACTATAATTGGATTGACTGCTTTCAGTCTAAAGACGCTTCGGCTTCTGCCGACAAGGTGGCTGTAGTCGTTGATGGAATGAGCAGGTCATTCCTTCTTCAACTAAATCTTTCTCTCCTCATAATCCATGGTTCGATCGTAATTGCTCTCTGGCCATTCAGGCTAGAGACAATGCGTATCGGGGGTGGAAAAATTCTCGTTCTCCTATCACTCTCGCTAATTTTCATTCAGCTAGAAATCGTTGCAGGGATACTCTTCGACGAGCAAGCGGACTTTCATCAAACGAAAGTGCGCTAACCTCCTTGGTTCTCCTACTGATAAATCTTTCTGGCCTCTTGCCAAAAACATCTCCAACAACTTCTGTAAATCTGCCTTTCCTCCTCTTATTCGATCTGATGGTTCTGTTGCTAACTCTCCAACTGAAAAGGCCAATCTCTTCGGCCTCCTATTTTCCTCTAACTCAACCCTGGACGATTCTGGCATTCTCTTCCTCCTCCTTCTCTTCTCAGGTGTCCTATGCCTTTGCCTGAGATTATATACATTTGATCGGGTGCATAGGCTCCTAGAAATCTATAAACGTTAGGAAGGCGGGTGGCCGGATGGCATTCCTCCCCGAGTTTGAGGAGTGTGCTTCCGTGCTGGGCCTCCTCTCGTTCAGCTATATTCTCTATGCCTCAATACTAGCACTTTCCCTCAGTGTTGGAAGGGCGCATATGTCCAACCTATTCCGAAAAAGGGAAGCCGCTCTGATCCTTCTAACTATCGCCCTATAGCTCTCACCTGTATTCTATCTAAGATCTTTGAAACCCTTCTCAACTCTCATTTCTTAGACCATCTGGAATCTCATTCCCTTCTTTCCTATCGCCAGTACGGCTTTCGGCGCTCGAGGTCTACTGGTGATATACTTTCTTATCTAACAGATTTATGGTTTTCCGCCCTTAGGAATTACGGGGAGACTTGCGTGGTGGCGCTTGACATATCAAAGCATTTGACCGGGTATGGCACGCGTCACTGCTCTCAAGCTCCCCTCCCTTCTCTTTGCTTACTTATGTCTAGCTTTCAAATCGCTCAATATCGGCTGTTGTTGATGGGGCGACTTCTTCTTTTCTGTCAATAGTGGTGTTCCTCAGGGTTCTGTCTTATCTCCTACTTTATTCCTGCTTTTCATTAATGATCTTCTCGTCTACACATCTAACTCTATCCACTCATATGCCGATGACTCGACCCTTCATTCTTCAACTCATTTCAATTCTGCTTCTTCTTTTACTTCTAGAATTGCCTCTCGTCTTAATCTTTCCGATTCCATTCTCGTTGATCTGGATAGAATTTCCGGGTGGGGGTCGTCTCAACCTTGTGAAATTTAATTCTTTAAAAACCCAACTACAAATTTCCCTCTCTAAGACACCTTCTAACTTTCCTATCTCTTTCGACGGTTCTCTCGTCTCTCCTGTTGATAATATAAACATCCTTGGCCTTAACATAAACAAAAAAATGTCTTGGAAACCTCACATCACAATGGTTGCTAGGGCGGCCTCAAAGAAACTGGGAGTTCTGTTTAGACTGCGAGACTTTCCTCTTCACAGTTACTCCAGTTATACAAGGGTCTTATCCGTACTTTTCTCATATCTGGGGGGCTCAGGTTTCACCCGGCTTTTGGATAGGGTCAAGTCAAGGCAAAAGACTTATAAACTGTCTGTACTTTCCACAGTTCACCTGACCCTCTATCTTTGCGGCGCGGTGTTGGTGTTTATCTCTTTTCTATAGAGTACCGTAGCGGCCGGTGCTCGAGAACTTTCCACTCGCGTGCCACCACCTTTAAGACACCCTCGTAGCACAAGGGGTGCTGTGTCGGCACATGAGTTTTGTGTTGATGTTAGCAACTCCAGACTAGTTCGCTGCGGCGCCTCCTTCTTTCCTGCCACCTCTGTTCGGTGGAATTCTCTTCCATCTTCTGTGTTTCCTACTCAATGTAATCTCCCTCACTTTAAAGCCCGCGTCTGTGCTCATCTGTTTGCGTTAGTTGAAATTTTGTTGAGTGTAACACCCCCTCCTTGAATGGGGTTTGCCCGTGAGCGGTGGTGATAACTAAAAAAAAAAAAAAAAATATATATATATATATATATATATATATATATAT
Source organism: Trachelipus rathkii (assembly GCA_015478945.1). Classification (NCBI taxonomy): domain Eukaryota; kingdom Metazoa; phylum Arthropoda; class Malacostraca; order Isopoda; family Trachelipodidae; genus Trachelipus; species Trachelipus rathkii. The sequence goes on along the minus strand of JABUQX010089094.1, from coordinate 14,977 downwards.
ATATATATATATATATATATATATATATATATATATATATATCTTTATATATACTATATATACTATATATATAAACAGTATATATATATATTCTTTCAACAAATGAATTCAAATGAGTTTATAAACATTTAACTAAATAAAAGAGTATAATTTTTAATATTATTTTCATTTTTGTTTTACTATTTTTACATGTAATTATTCTGAAAAAACCCAAGTGGGCAAAATATAAATAAATGGTTTAAAAAAAAAAAAATCCGGGTGGGTTTTTTTAGGGTCGGAGCCCTCATACTTAACCCTGACTTGGACTGATTTTTATTGTATTTTCGCTATAAAAAGATAACTTTATGATGATGCGACCTATGATGAGAAAAAGCTGAAGGCCCAGATTACACACAACAGAGAAAACGGCAAAATAAAGGACGTTTCAAGTGCATAAGTTTAAAGAAGTGAATAGAAAGAAAGAAGGAAAAGTATTCCACATCGGATTGAGAGAATTAAAGACCTATAATGTAGTGGCTCGAATCCAGGGACAGAGAATTCAACTTTAAATGAGTAAGTACCAAATCGAATCATGGAGTGGTTCTTGGTCTAGGGCCAGATAAATGAGCTTAGAAAGGATGACATTAAGTACCAAAACGAATCACAAGATATTTCCTAAAACAGAGGCATCCGACCCAAGGAGAAAAATTCAGACAAGCAATGATATTATAAAAGAGAACAAAAAGCAATAATATTTCTGTGGGAAGAAAAGAGAGAATGGAGTAAAAAAAAATGGGTGTTGATAGGAATAAAACCTAGACTCCATCTATCCTTTTAAGATGGTGTGTGAGTGAGTACTCAATACTTGTGACATGTAGTTCATACAAGGATGGATGACAAATAGGAATATTATTAGTAGTTCTTAGTGTATTTGTTTGTGAAATTATAACATATTTAGAAAGATTGCGTGGATGTTATGAAAGAACACTAAAAACATTCAGAAATTAAAAAGCAAAAATATGCAATATTAGGATATATATTAATAGAACAGAAATTTTTTAATAATCCTATCGAATAACATGAGAATCAATTTCAGTTGTTCCTCTTCAGGCTTAATTTACTTATATCTGCAGGTATCACGTACACTTTCATGCACTTGTAATAAATACATCATGCAGAAACGAGAGAACACTCATAACTCAAAATTATATATATATATATATATATTATATATAATATATATCATATATATATAATAATATATATTATATATATATATATTATATTATATAATATATATATATATATAATATACCGGTATATATATAATATATATATATATATATTATATAATAATAATTATATATATTATATATATATATTATATATATATATATATATATATAAATATATATATATATATATATAATAATATATTAGTGAAATGCACCGGGAGAGTAATTTTGGCCGGAGGCTGGAGAATGAAAATTTTAATTCCGGCCAGAGAATGAAATTTCCAATAAAAAAAAACTTAAATCATATATATATATATTATATAATATATATATAATATACTATATAATTATATATATATATATATATATATTATATATATATATATATATATATATATATATATATTATATATATATATATATATAATATATTATTTTTATTTTTAACAGATTTAATCTAAAAATATAAGAAAATATGCTAATTAATTTTTCCATTACGGATATTACGTCTTCTCTGGAATTAAATTATTTCAAAATTAAAGCAGGTGCTACTAGCAAAGCTGAGCGTCTTTTGTGCGCTACTAGGAATACATTACTATCAAGAGGAAACCCAAAGAAAGGTTCAAAAAAGGATTCAAAATTTTGTAGATTATAACATTGGCTGGAACATCTTGCAGACAGCCATAAGACCACTTACGAAAAGATAAAAGAAATATCTGAATCTTCAAGAGGAAAAGTGGCCGAAAAAAAGAAAACATGATAATCACAGACACACGCAGATGATGATCACTGTCCACAGAATCCTTAACCTCCAATCATTTATTAAAAAGTATATATTTCGTCAGCTACAATGTTGGAAGTAACTGAGAATAGGTTTGGGACATCATTGGAATAAGGATCCGAAATTCATTTCCAAATTGGTGAACATGATTTTGCTATTGGACAATCTGTTCATTTTCTTTTGTAAGAAGACATTGGATTTAAGAGGAATTAATAAATCACGATGTCCACAATATTATATTCATCCAAGGAATGTATTTTTCAGAAGATATTATCCCAACAATATATAAAAGGGTAAAGAACAAAATAACACTTCAGCTGCAAGAAATTCAAGCAATATCAATAAACATCAGATTTTGGACTTGCTCATATAAACAATGAAAGCTTTATAAGTATGTCAGGCATTGGATTGATAAAGATTTTCAAAGGAAGAGTGGAACATTACAAATCAAGTAGCTTTAGTGTTTCTCATTCAGAAGACAG
>JABUQX010089094.1:0-7500 GCA_015478945.1 Trachelipus rathkii | reverse complement strand
AGAAAGAGGTTTCTTCCTTATGGTGAGTAGCCCAATCGACCCTCATTTTTTATATTGATACTATATGAAACACTGCTATATTGACTATATAAGAAGCTCTATTGTGAACATAAATAATTTAGCTCCCATATTTTTAACAGAAATAAAACGAAGCAGAAGGAAAGATACTGTAAAAAGAAAAACATATATTAAAGTAAAAGAAAGAAGAATCAAAGGGACGAAAAAGAGCAAGGATTACCCATAGGAGCGGCTACCAGTACAACCGCCACGCTTCCCATCTTTATTTACATCGATCGCCCACTGGAAGCTCGTCCAGACTTTGTAGAGACAACAAATACCTCAGCGCTGGACTCTTCCAGGAAAGGGAAGAACTTCACCAAGAGTGGAAATTGGTAAGTAGACCCTTTTTCTGTTGTGGTGGGGACGAAAACCTACCACATAAAGTGGTAGCAGAGCGTAGTTGTTCCGCTCGGGGAAGACTTGCTCTGTTGCTGAGTGAGTGTGTTGTTACCACTCATTTGTCACTGCTTCAGACAGCATCATGACTGATGGAATGAATGCTTTGTTGGATGGAGACAAGACGGAAAAGACCGAAGGAGGAGAGATTCCGCAGAATGATAACGTCCAAATCCCAAACCAGAATGAGTCGTCAACAAACAGTCAGAATGGAGTCCGGGTCTACAAGGTGACTGTGTGATTCCCATTCTTGCAGGCGCATTCTATCAACAGAATAGTGACCTCATTGGACAAATGTCCACGTTGATAGCCTCAATGGAGGTCGACAAAAAGCCGAAGAGTGATACCACCAGGGAAGTTTAGGTTAGAAGCAAGGGAAACTATGGCCCAATTCTTTCATAGATTTGAACATTTCTGTGCGACGCAGTATCCTGGATCGTCAGAGGGTATGGTTGCTTATTTGGGAGGTCACCTCCAGGGGTCTGCCTTGGAAGGCTATAACGTAGTTGCAGCAACATTGGCCGAGTGTGGATTAGTAAAATCCCAACTTTTGCAATGGTTTAGAGAACAGCTAAAGAAACAAACGAATACGGAAACCGCCGAGTTTACTAAAGTGAAAATGCAAGAGGGAGAAGATGTTCCACTTTTTGCTTTGAGATTGTTGGGGTTAGCACAAAGAGCGTTCCCTGGAAATGAAGTAAAAAAGATGCCCATCGTGAGAGAAAAGTTTTTAGATAGTGTGCCTGAAATGGTTAAGATCAGGGTAGAAGATGCATTGATGGGAGTGGAAATTACTCAGGGTTCTCGGATTCCCTGGGAACAATTGGTAGTTATGGTGGACAAAGTTTATCGAGGAAATTCAAGAAAAGAAAATCAGGTAGTGGAAGTCGTAGACTTAACCAAGTCATTGCAAATGTCCGCCAATTCAACAAGCGCCCCACACATACAGTAATTATGAGGGAATGTGTTGTTGCAGGCGGACCCAGATGCAATCGTCGCCCCAAGTTGAAGGTTATTCAGGAAATTATCAGAGTGCCGTTGTTCCCAGAGATGTACCTCAAAGAACAACTAATAATAACAATTATCCACCACCACAAAGAGTTGGTCAACCACAACCAAGAGGGATTCCATCGAGGGAATTCAGAAATGGACAAAGATCAGGTCCAAGCTATTAACAGCGAAACAACAATGGTTCATCAGTTCCCATCTGCAGTCATTGTAAAAAGAAAGGTCACACCATGGGTGAGTGCTGGACTAGGCCCTTGTGCATGTATTGTGGCAAACGAGGTCACCTTGCCGAAGAATGTTATCTGGAACAAAACCGGTGTTTGCGATGCAAGGAAGTAGGTGTTGACTCTTGTGGTGGGAATTGATCCAGTCGCAACTTATTGTTGAGCAGGATTCTCAATATCGGTGCACATATAAATAAAATGATATCCCTATATATGATAAAACACGAGAGAACATCTCGGTAAAGATTGTCAGCAGCGTTCGGGAAACGAAGGGTCTCTGGCATGGAAGACCTCATGTCAGAGGAAACAGCAACAGCCAAAGTAATAGCAAATGAAAGGGGTTCCTGGGGGATCACTACCGAGGAGGATGATCCTGGAGAGTCACAGGAGAATCCTCACAACTATTGTTATCAGGCAACATCATATCAAGTATCCCCAGTACCTATGGCTGAAAGTTCCCCAGAATTGGCACTGAGAGAGCCAGAATCTCCCATGACTGCGACTTGCATCATTGAAAAAGATGACATAAAACAAGTGGAAATTACCATTATGTTGGAACTACCCAATAAAGAGAGAGAAGAACTACCACCAGAAGAAGAAAAAGAGAAAAAGAGTGAACCGGACGATTGGTCTCCAGGAACCATCATCAAATATCATATCATAAAAGCTCCAGAAAAGACCCTTATTTTGCAAGTTACTCTAGTGGATCAACCACCTATGGAACCGATTATCGCGTTTGTAGATACTGGAGCAGAGGTAAGTTTAATATCCGCGGGTTGTTTTCATTTATTAGATAAAACCAAAAGTCCTATTTTGCCCACCGCATATCGAGGGGTTTCTGGAATAGGGAATGTTAGGTTTCCAGTGTTAGGGGAAGTTGTAATAGCTGAGATTGTCCACTAATTATGTCCTGAAGCCGGGTCGCTTTGTTGTGATCCCGGACCAACTGACTGAGTATGATTTGGTTTTGGGATATGATATTCTCAAGCAGGAACATCTGTTGCCGGATTTGTACCAACGTGAATTGGTTCATGTATACGTATTTGAGAAAATTACGTGCCAAAGCCATTCAATGGACATGAGGCAGGATAACCAGCACTACCCAGGAAGAAAACCTGTGCATTAGTTGATAGAACTCACAAGGTGTAAAAGTATAATAGACGCCCCAACAGAGGTAGGATAGTAGAGTGGAAAGACAGAGGAAGAAATGTAACTTATGCAAGCAACCTGTTCCTTGTGGAGGCCTAGGCGGGTGATTTGCCTAGTGAGTGAGTGAGGTGAGATCGACTATTAAAATTAGTATAAATATACAAATGTTAATGTGATATTTCTCTTGAGCGACAGATATAGCCTTATTATGATCTTTAGTGATTTTACAAAATGATAGTGACCAGACACGGCGGTTAAAAAAAGGATCCATAAGAGAGTTATAATAGAGGATATATTTATCAAGTGGAGGATCCACAACGTCAATGTAGAGAATTGAACGATTGTAATAGTCAGCTAACTGAAATTACAGAGGGACTCCTGACATATAATTTAAAATATATGCATCAGATTAGATGAGGTAGGATGTTAACACCGATCAAAGGGAACAAGTAATTATATATATATATTATAGGATAATGTTATCCTTCACTGTCTCTGAAGTTTGGTAATCTGATTATGGGCTATGCACATGTTATTTCAAAAACATAGAGGATCGAATACACATGACTTGAGGATCTTGTGCAAGTTGCATCAGTCAAGAAAGTGTAACAGGGCCATGCTCAGAGTAAAATCTAAGGCGAGAGTGTGATAAGGTTAATGGCGTTGTATCAGAAGAAAAGCCACGACGACATCACGGCGATATCAATCACCAAAAGGATGACTAAAGGAGTCCTCCCATTATTCTCAGGCCCATCGCCATAGATGCTGTAACAGACATCAGTATAATAATGAATATCAAGATATGGATACGTATCATAGATACTATTATATTGGTACATAATACGGGAGTTATAAATATATAAATCTAACAAATGAGTGAATAGTATAGAGTTTCCTATCCCAAATCTGATTATGTTGTTTAGTCTCCAATGAGATGACAACTCTTGAACTCTTTCGATATATTTTATCACAACTATTAGTATTTTAATAAAAAAGTAATGGTATATTATGCAGGTGAGACGATGGATAGGGAGACAAGCATCAGGAGGAAACTGGAGTTTTACCACTCCCGATAGCTTGTACGACATTGAGGAGTTTCTTACTTGTGCGAATCGCCGTCTCCGGCGCGTGAAACACAATAGCCCTGCAATACATTGCGTTGTGCAAGACGAAGTAGGATAAGAAATGATTTATGCATGGACGACCACTTATTAAATCACATTGGAGAGTGTATGTCTGCCAGAGTGAGCCGTGTATATTGGCGATTGATGTTCTCTTATTAACTAAGTGAGACATTCGAAGAGAACAGTTTTATGAGAGATATTGTATATAAGAAGTTGAGTTGTTGAGTGGCTTGTTAAGTTGGATAAAGAGTATAAAAGATAAAAAAACGGCACAAAAACAATTTGTTGTCAACTCAACAAAAAGTAGCAAATTTTAGCGAACAACAGAAGTTATCTAGAACATCGGTATGGTTCCACTTGGTATAAATAACCTAACAAGGTATTATGCAATTTTCCGTTATACAACCTACGTTATCGTAATAAGGCAATTTCTGGAAGTTTATGGTAAAATTTCTATAGCGCCATATTGCGGCAGTTGCTCAGAAATATGCAAAAAGCAACTCCTTATTTGAATTATGTTTGGTAGGTTAGACATAGGACTTTGCCATCGAGCTTTGGCAGAAAAGCTTTGTAAGCATATACTGAAGCATTAACAATCGCATACATGATCCTTTGTTCTTATTTCAGACCTAACGAAAAGTAGATATGCTGTTAACCCGTATGTGTTATTGTTATTATGTGGATTGCCTCTGACTAGTCAGGGCAGTGGCGTGTGTTCTCGCCTCAACAACATCACCTAATCTGGAGAAGAAGGTGCTACTCGTGCTTTTTTCATTTTCACCACATATTGATCAATAACAAGCATAAAACAGACCTTGCGTATCAGGAGCCACGTGTAATAAGATGAGTTAGATACGCCGATACGCTATGGCTGTGAGGGCATTTAAAACCGTATTCTCTATATAAAAGTAAAGAGTGTCTATTTTTACTTCATCTCAGGACACGACTTATGTTCTTTGCAATTAGCATGTCCTTGATGACCACTCTCGGGTGACGCCCGCACGCTTGAAGTATAGATTAACGACAATTCATTTATGAGCTGTGTATATTTCCAGAAGGTAAAGAAAATGTTGTGGCTGACCGCTTTAGTCTTATATCCCCGATCGAGAAACATCCAAAGGAAATACAAATGCACGTTCAGATGACAATTCTACCACTCACCCTGGGGGTTTTCGGAAATCGTGAAGATCCCTGGAGAGTGCCACGAGAAGATAGACTTTTCTCAGGTTAATCAGATCTCGCGTTTTCAAAGTGGTCTTAACCCTATGGTTTCGGTGTTGGGATAATATCAAACATTTTGCAAAATTGCAGACAAGCGAACGTCGCCCAAAAATTTATTTAAGAAAAAATTAGAATGACAATATGAGGATTTACCCCAGCGGGAAAGACACCACTAGAACAAATAAATAAAAGAGGTTGAGCTATGAAAAACAAAGGCGGGTTCCAATGTTCAAAGTAACTCAAGACAATACTGGCAGTTTACGAAATATGCATAATGTACTAAGATCGAATAGGGTGTCAATATTATGTTGATCGACAAAGACACACCATTGAACGAGTTGTGAAGATTGGAATCTGAGAAAAAGTATTTCATTCGTTATGTTAGTTTGGGGTAGTACATATACATCTATCTTCGTACCCCTGCATGAATTCAATACGTAATTAATAGAAATAATAGAATTAGTGGCCACACTTAACCTGGTGACACTGGTTGAGTTCTCAAAGCTGTGTGATATAATTGTTTTGAGAATGAGTTCAATAATGGAGAGGAGGGTTAAATACTGAGGTAATAGTAATATATGCTACTATATAAATGGCTGAAAAAAGTTATTGTTATCCCAGTAGATAATCACAATAGGTAAAACACTCTAAGTGGGTAATGAGTTAAGTAATAAACAGTAAATTAATAGAGAATCTCAAATAAAAATACATATCATATAGTATTAAGATTCAGATAATTATAAATAGAATCCTTCAGTAAATAGATTACGATGATAATTGACCAATTTGCAAAGATCTGATTAACACTGTTGAAGAAGACTAAAAAAGGTCACATAAGTTTAAAAAATAATTACCATTTAATGGCCATTATAAACCATGCGATTTTGCCTCGCTTCTAGATAAATAATCACTTCGTATCAATTTGGGATACTTGTCACTCACCGAGACTCCTACAGGAGTTTTTGGCCCTCATTGTTCCGCACAATTCACTTTGACTCGAAGCTAGCACTAATATATTATATATCGTCATGTGAGATGCTTCTTGCCGGCACATTTTGTGGACGCCACTAAAATTACATTCGTTTTACTAATAACTGGGTATTGGCACCAAAGATAATCACATCTGTATACGACATCACCACCACATGTAAAGAGTGTCAATGACTTGTTAAAATAATCAAATGATTATATCTATGTTACCACTCAATACTCAAAAATATCACACTCATAAGACCATTTTTAAATTGGTATGAGGGGTAGTGAGGTGAGTAGGTAGGGGTGTAATTGAGCAATAGGATATATTATAACCAGTTTCCCTTGATTCTCAACCCGGGTAGTAAAAAAATTAATGCATTAGTAATGGTGAGTGATATTCTATATATATATCACATAAGTGGTTGGCTGCTGTTCCGTTAAGAAATAAGTCAATAAGTTATTAAATGTCGCAAATGCGTTTCAACATCGAATACTGCCATTTTACAAAAAGCTACCCTGAGAGCGGTCATTTTACTTACACTGACAACAGTAAGAGGTAATTTAATTTGGACATACTCTCTGAATAGTTTTGAGAGACTCCTCAAGAAACAGATACAAATAAAGTGTCATTGTGCTGGATCTACTCGCTTTATGACTACATCCTCCTAACGGACTGTTTCAGAGATGGTCAATCATTAACCTCCATTTATTCATTAATTAAGAAATATACTAATATCATAAGCTCAAATACCCCGTCTCACAATGCGCGATGACAGAGTATATTGTAAGCCAGGTCATGCGTTATTTACAATTTTCTACTCACCCAACAGCATAACATATGAATTACCCGACTTGACTCCTTGTGAAAGATCTTGAAAAAGCACATGAATTACATACTTTGACCTCCTTTCCTGCGGAGTGAAGAACTGTTGAGGTGCACGAAATGCATGGTCAGTCGTTCCTTATGAGGTGCATCAGATGGTGGGATTAAAGGTCCAGTCATTCATCTGAAAATGGTTACAAAAATATATATATTTATCCATAGATAATACATGGAGTTATATGGAAAAAGGTAAAAAGAGAATAGTACATATCAAATCTCCTAATATCTGTGTTACGTTCTCCAGGGAATGGAAGACAATACAAGGCTCATCATCGGCAGTTACGACCGTGGAAAATGCCTCCTGAGTATTTGTTAAATAATTCGGTATTCCAAAAATATGTGATGGGTAAGGAAACAGCAGAAATAGACGACGAGGAATTGGAAGATGTAGAAAGTGAAAGGATAAAAGCTATACCAGTAGAACCATTAGAATTAGAATGGGAAGATGATGACAGTGATG
>JABUQX010089093.1:0-30000 GCA_015478945.1 Trachelipus rathkii | reverse complement strand
ATATAATATATATATATTATATATATAATATAAAATATAGTGTTGTAATCTGTACCGTCCCTCTATCAGGTTGTACGAGTAGGAAGCTGTACTTTGAAGAACTTCTCCTGCTGATGTAAAAGCGGAGGATAAAAAAATAATTATATCTGGTCATCCACATGTTCTCATTGAAATGAGCTTCCAAGCTGCTAGAAATGGGTCAGATTAATTATGGAATTATTATATATATACTAATAACTTATAAGATTGATTATCTTATTGCATTATTGAATATTTGGACATAATTTATCCTTCTAACTTTCGATTATCTTTAGTATTTCTGAGAAAAACAAGTAATATACACCATACTTAAACAGAATAATATCGGTACTCTAAGCCGTACTACGCTTATTGCTACACTTCATATAATATTCATGCTACACAGCTATTATTTTGGATGCTAAATAAGATTATCACAAACCGGATCATTACACTTCAATAAACACAGCTAAAACTAAATTAATACTAAATCTAAGGAGTCATATAATTTTATTATACATGAATCTCTTGTACACGATTATGAATGCTTTATTTAATAAATTTTTTCAACTTTAGATTTCTTTGTTCATATTAACACTTAAATAATACGATATTAGATATTACCTTAAAGCTCAACTACGCTTAGTTGCTACACCAGAAATTATTAAGTATTTTTAGAGTCTTCAGAATGAGATACCTCAAACACCTGTACCTAATAATTTAACCTAGGAGTGACCAAATTATATATTTAAATAGAAATGATGATATTATTAGTTAATGTAAATGCTAAATTTTTATACATTTTCGGAGCGTATTAGCTGGTTGAATGATGATGATGAGAGCACTTAACCAAGACGGGAGGTGGGAAAGTCAGAACATAATCCAATATCTATAAGGAAAAGGAGATACAGAGACTTGCTCAATAACACTTGAGAGGACTTCTGCCACTCTATCGCGGTTCCGTGGAGTTGCCCTATCTACGCAGCCAAAATAGTAAAGCTAATAGAGAGATTATCTTACCTAGAAAAGTGAGAAGGCTATTAGACACTCGTAAAACAATCAGCGTGCCACGATACAATATTGAGCGGTGAAATGGAGACCTCGCCGAAATTTAAATAGAACGAACAGAAAAGCTAAGATCAATATTTAGTCCATGAATATGCATCCACATGATGTCATACTCTCCAGAGAAATGTCCTTATCGTATTGATTATATTTAAACTAGCATATAGTTTTCATATACCCCTTAGAAAAATTTTGGATTTCGTCTTAGGGAGGGCCTGTTGGAGAGTTAGAAAGGAAATAACAGTTATATAAGACCGATAATTTAAATACACTAAAGCGCTGACTTCACATTTTGAGTTAGCTACCACCCCGAGAAGTGTAAGAAGATATTGAGGTTATATCTTTACTTAAAGTAAAAGTATATCCAAGTTAAGAGAGAACACCCATGATGTGATCTTGCGTAAAATTAGGACACATGTTATGTGAAAGTCGACAGAAACGGTAAGTGCTAGGATCAAGCGAGTAAGTGCGATTAGTGTTCAAACTCATAAAATTGTATGATTTGAGCGCCATAATTTTTCAATTTAGATCTGGAGTTTCTTTTGTTATAGATCTAATATGATATAACAGAGAAGTTGAAGGAAATATAGCAATCTTAAACCTGATCATGTGCATCACTGCCTCCGTGGGCTACATACGCAACATATTTGGAGACTTATTGTAAGCTGAGAAGGTTGCTATCAATGAAGATAGCACTGCACATAGAACTTACCTGCTCAATAAAAGTTTTATAGCAGACGTAGCGCGGTAGTCCTTCTGAATGATTACATAGCTAAATGAACATCCAGAAAGACCGTGTATAGCAATAATAATGTCTATAGTCTCTCATTCATAGACGTTTATGAGGATGTGTACGACGTTGTGTAGGTGACGTTAGGCAGACTATGTAATAAAAACAGAGGTGGAGAATGTAAATACCTTTTAGTACGGCGATGTAATATGCTCACATGCTAGACAATACGCTTATTTAGCTAAGCGAAGCTCAGCAAAGCTGATATCTCTCATATTGTACGAGAAGTTTTTTTAAAGAGCATGTACACCCAATACTGCATCAATAGAAAAACTAAACCTAGATTCAGGAAACGTAGTGCAATACCAAGTGTACGCGTGAGTTTGAACAGCCTTTTCTACCTAATATAGTGGAGATGACACATAGGTGACAGACCACACCTGAGAGAGATAGTAGTAATAGAGTCAGTGCGAGGAAGATGTGCTATTTTAATGTTATATTAAAGCGTATTAAGCGAAGTTATCTTAGACATAGTTTATAACAGAACATCGAAAAAGATAATATACGAGGAGGAGTTGGATTGAAGGTATTATACCTTTTAAGTCTTCAGAACATAGCTTATTAACTGTGAACATCGCAAGACAAGTAGTATAGTGAGTTACATAGGTCCGGACACCACTTGCGTGTGAATTACAAGGAAAGAAATACCGGCTGCAAAGATGGCCACCGACGGACTAAGATTACTGCGGTTAGGGTACCAAATTCTGAGCATAGAGAAGATAGTGTTACAGATAGATGAGTAGAACCTTATAGTAAATTGTTTGATTCAGACCTTTCCTGAGTGGATGATTCTCATTTTAGAAAATTTATAAAACATATCTGTCCATACAATAGTAATAATAGACAACTGAGAAGCTCAACTTTGAGCGCGATTATGATAATGGTCTAGTGACGAACCAAATGTCCTGTAGTGCCTTTCGAGAGCTTGCATCTAGTGCGATAAGGAAATATAACCTGCCATGAAGCACCGCTCTTGGCAAGGCGTCTATATAATAAATTATTACTACTAGTAAAAAAGTAGAGTCCAAAATTATTACATGAAAGTATTTAGTATGAATGCTAATTTTTACACCTTTAGATTTCTTTGTTATAACATACTTTAATAAACGTAATATATATATATATATAATACCTTAAATGGGGAAAAATTTGTACTTACAAGTGCTTCAACAACCAGAATATGTAAGTATATTTTTATAGTATATATAATATTTATTATTTAAAGTAATATGAATACTACTTCAAACACCTGCCTAAAGTACCTAGGAGTCCAAATTATTACATGAAAAGTGATATTTAGAGTTAATAGAATGCATTAAATTTTTTCAAACTATTATAAGAATTTCTATTTATGTATATATACTATATATATTATATATACATTATATATATATATATATAATTATATAATATATATTTTATATTATATTATATATAATATAATAATATTTTATATATTATATAATTAATAATAAAATAATACTAATAAATATAATATTTTAATACTATATTATATATACTTATATACTATATTATATATATTAATATATATATATATATATATATTAAATTATAAAATACTATATAAATATATTAAATATTATATATATAGGAGTAGGCAGGAGGACTTGCCCCACCCCCTACTGAGAAAGCCCTAAACTGGCTGAGAAATATGAACCTCTTATGATGTTCCAGACCATGTTTCTCTTTAAGGTCATTAGTAGAAAAAGTCGAAAAAAACTCAATCGTTAATATAATGACAGTAGTTACTAATTAATAACCTATTTATAACGTATTATATTATTTCTTCGAAAGTTTTAATGTGTTTCACCCGTCATATTGTGGTTTTCAAAGTCAAACTAGTGTGTGTGCAGCTGGCTTCTTCTACATTATTCTCTCTAGAACTCTCATGTGTCCGATACATTCGCTGCCAAACTGTAAATCCAACACGAAGCATACCTTTGAATTTCGAACATACAACCACATCCAAATTTAATGCAGAAAATAAAAGATATTTACACAATTGAGACCCTAATTTTCTTTGCCGAACCCATGACTGACATTTTAAGAGTCAAGACCTGCAAGGGGGAATTTAAGAGATTAAGCTGCGATAAATGTGGAATGTGAATGAAAAACTTTTCAATGGAAGAAGATCGTCTGGACGTCTTTCCGATATTCAAATGACTATCAATTTGTGTGGAATTATCATAAAAAAAGATTGTCCCGGTTGCCAAATTTTTTATGTAGCTCTCCATATTGGCAGATTGCAATCGCGATAATCTCATTAAGCAAACAGATCTAATATCAGAATAGCATGTAAATGTTTTGATCTTAAAAGAAAATGACTGCTTCTCGTGAGAAGATAGTTACTGGTTTGAATCTAAGTTCTTGAATCACTTGCCCAAACGATTGATTTTTAGAAAGTTTCCCAAGCCGACTTCCCGCGTTGCCAGGGGACGACAGCTGCCCAGCATTGACGAGATAGAACATAGAGGATTCAAAAGAAAACTGCGCAAAACATGAAAAAAGATTATTTTCACAGTGTATAGTCCATTATGTCATTCTATCCAGTCATCAATATTCCGGAAGCTTTGAAATACTATTGCCACAAATATAAAGAACAAACGTTTCGCAGACTCCAACCTAAAAAGAAAACATTCCAAATTGCCTAAACTTTGTAAAACCCCGTTGACTCAAAAAATAGTCTAGTATTTCTATTTCACATACCCATGTGGGATCACAAAGCTGTTGAAGAGACAGATCAGGATCAAACAAAGGAGAAAACAGTTTTGCTATTATGCTGTCTCGAGTGACAGACCACTGCAAAATTCCAATTATACTTTATTCCGAACTAATCAAATATATTGCTTAGTTGATATACCCATAGGTCTTTAACAATACTCAACCAAATATTTACTCTTAAGCAACTCGACTCAATCCAAGAATTTTGAAGTATCAAGAAATTAATGACCAAACTGCTGATGTTTCAAAATAAATTCGCTAATGACTCTCTAATATCTCCGCCACATAGTATTCAGGCTGGAGGACTGAGATTGAACTTAGTAGAACAATAGCAAACCAACGAGAGGAATACATATCACGACATTGAAAGCAAAAATCATCCTGCTGAAAACATTCTGCTTGTACAGGAACATTAGGATATCGTTCCCTAGATGTCTCTGTTAGCCTGTTATGACTGTCAGCTCACTTAGAATCATACCATCTAGTTAGAAGACTTATGATTTTTCTATAAGATAGTTATGCCGTGCCAGAATTTTATCTATTGTCATGGCATCCGGTTCCTGTAGATCTCCGTAAGCAGTGTTAGTCAGTGAGAAAGATAAAATTGACTTTCATAGTTTATGATTTGATCATTAAAATTCATATCGAAACTTGATATATGTATGGTTATACCTTGTGCGGGATAAAAAAAAAATGGATAAGCAAAAGTGGAAAGACTTGAAACTTACTGAAGTTATTAAAAAGAAACGAATCCTCCCCTATGTTCCTCAATAATCAAAACCATCCTACTAATACGGCCCAGATGGTACGTAGCACGTGTTACACCTTTGCCCTATAACCGAAATACCATTGAAAGATTTGTTCGTGTCAAGCCACTTCTGACGAGAGTTGAAAGACTTGGCTAGAAAATATGCAGAGCAGAACAAGGCATAGATGGGAACTATGGGTGTCGAGCATGTGGCACGCATTGTTCCAGTAAATATTAGTAAACGTAGGATAATAATAACCGATGGAAAGCCAATGTATATTATATCTGCCAATCCGCATGGGAGAGATTGCAATGCGTCTAAATGTAGTCTAAAATTATGGTGGAATATTAGATTAACCAATGCAGGACTCAGTGTACAAGCCAATCACCAAATAAGTAATTAGACCTTTACGTTTCATCAAATAGGTTATATATTATGATCTGTAACTCATAACTATCCTAATGACTACAAATTTTTTTAACATCACATACTGGATCAGACCATTGTTTAGTAGTGTATTTTATTACAAAGAGATTACAGTATATTTATATGTGTATTATAAGTATAACGACCTGTTAAGTTACAAAATCTATCGTAACCTACGGCAACACTTAACATCCTCATAGCAGTCTACGCCACATCACGATCATTAGACACAGACGCACAACACTATAAGCAGTGATCGAAAACCGAAAACGTGGCAAGCCCACCCACACGACGCCTGAGCAACATCGCGAGCCAAAACACACATGATCAAGCAACAACCTAATCCATAGACGTAATCAGTGATGTAAATTGTACCTGGACCCAGACTAGGTATACTATCGCGTGTATGTTGCCCACGTAGTCTTTTAACCTCACGTACCTAAACGACTGACTTAAAGAGGACTAGAGCGAGTTGATCTTAGTGGTTCCGAATTTAACAAGCTGTACTCTAGACATCGAAAATAGAACAGCTAAGAGTCTGGACCTGATGCCAACATAGAATATCAAGTGATCAATCAGAATCGACATGGAAAGAACGGAGGTAAAAGGACAAGAACAAATGATTAAAACAAGTATAATAACAAGTTAGAACAAAAATGTTAACAATACGTCAGAAGTGACCAACTTCATGACTGAGAAAGATTGAATGTTGGTGTGTTTAGTGTATACGTACATACAAACCGAATGAGTGACGAGCAGCTGAGTCAGGCAAAGAGAGCAGGCAGCCTAAAAATGTAATTACGTAACCCGTAGAAATGCGCACGGAAAGATTAGGAGTAAGGAATACATCCGGGAAGGGTAGAGATTAAGAACTTACGAAGAAGGAGGGAAAGAATACTCGAGAAATAGATTGGATCCGAATACGTGAAGGAGATTCTTTAATAATAGTAGGAATACCGAGTCTGCAGACAATAGAGAGATGGTTTAGTGAAAAGAAAAAAAAGTATGAAGAGTGATGGTCACTATTGTATAAGAGAGAGTATGTAACTTGGAGAGAATAAGACACCTCGGCCTGATTACTTAGACAGGAAAGGATAATAGAACCTACTTACTTAGTGGGAGAAGTGAAATAAGAAAGATGAAAAATGGTGGGAAAAAAAATAAGAATAATGGTCAAGAGGCGAATAACGCGTGGAAGTCCCGGGCCGCGACAGGGTGGCATAAATTATATATGAACGCTCGGAGTAATTGACAGAATACAGATACCAATACCAGCGCAATAGATGAAGGAACCCGAGTCTAAACATTGAAGTGAATAAAAGCGTCCGACCACCGGCGAAAAGGGATAAAAAACGTCTAATAAATCCTCCACCGCCCCGAGAACGTTACGCAAAGGGAACCAGTGCAGATTCCAAAGGACAGAACGACTAGAAAAGTAAAGAGTACGAAGGTAGTAAGGCCTATAAATAATTATTGAAAAAGGATAAAAGATAAAAAAGATAAATCGCAATTGAATAGATAATAATATCCAATATCAAGATCATCGTACAACTTGTGTATAGATAATATATAATATATAATATATATATTATGATAATATAATCATATATAATATACACTATTCAACTACCGATAATAATCATCACAAAAGATATCACTAATATTAATGATATAATACAATATTATATAAATAAATAATATATAAATTTAACATATCATTAAAATTATAAGAAGAAAACCACTCTAAAATAAACGAAACTTCTCCCTCTCGCACACCACACACAGCACACACGTTTTAGCTGACCAGCGAGTCGCAAAAAAGTCTCTTACGCAACCTACTTGCAAAAGGCAGCCAATCCACTACCAATGAAATTTGCACTCTTTATTTCCTTCTAGAACACCTGGTTTATATTTTTGGATTACTATATTTCTTTCTTTTTTTGTAATTTTTTTTTTCCTTTTTTAACATTCTTAAAGTAAAATGGTTGTCTGCTTTCGGAAGCAAAAATAAGCCCGGAGTACCTTAAACCGTTGTCTCTGGAGCCGGAGTCCATCAAGGTCCGAATAGAAGAGCGGCACGACCGCCGGCCAAAAGATGTCAACCAAATCATGGTGGACAGGAATGAATAAAGCGGAGCTAAGAAGAGCGGTGAACCAGGTGGAGGATGTGTGGAATACCTCACACCACTCCCTCCATAACTTTAAAGTTGTAGAAAGGTAAAAGCACCCCGCTAGAACTACATCTAAATAAAATATAATATAACTAAAATAATAAATAATAATATTAATTATATAAAAATATAGTAAATTTATATATATTAATATATATATATATGATAATAATTATATATTAAATATTAAAATTTAATTAAAAGAATATTAATATATATATATATATAGAAATTTATAATATAATATATATAAATTAATTATAAATATATGATATATACTTATATTAAACTTAATATATTATTATAGATTAAATATATGTGATATGGACAATCACTTAAGTTCTCTACCTATCGATATTATATCTTTAAAATCATTATTCAGAATTGACGATATTAGTACGAATTATACCCAAGAAAAAAAAAAAAAAATGATCCACCGCAGAATCTATCAACTTTTACCCACATAGAAAGAATGATTATATCCTAGCATAACGACACTTATATAGTAAATATTACCGTGAGTAAGTACTATACCACCAATATTTAATCTTATATCTTTTACCTCCGTAAAGTCATAGAGATATAATCACCTCGCCAAATAAACAATAACTACCTATATTTAATATTATAATATATCTATATTTATAAATATAATTTTAAGGGATGGAGATAAAAAACACTATATTGCGTGAGTACTTATTGGGACTTTCAAATATCTATGTAATATTATAAATTGAAGCATGAAGTTCATAATGTTTTTACTGTGTTAGTAGAGAACGTATTTTTTAGTTTTCCAATTTTCTGAAAAATAGGAATCGGAATTATCGAAGATTTATTCCTAAATTTGTGAGGAAATATTTATATCGTTAGCAAGTCTGCAACATTTTAAGTAGATACTAGATTAAATAGAGTTGTAGAAGTTCCAAAAGAAGTCAATAACCTATAGCTAGGAAAACGTTTTCTAATGTCAATTCATTGTAATAGTTAATACGATTGTCGGTTCGACAGAAAGAATATTACTTGTTTCTCCAAATATTTTTTAATATTAATTGTATTATCTACAACACTGATGCCCTTTAAATTATGTATTTCTTTGACCTCACGAAACAGTTTCAGGGTGGTAACCTATCTTACGACATTCAAGCTCAAACCAACATTACTAGATTGGTAAAGATTAAAGATCTAATCTTCTTTGTAAGAGCGTCTAGCAAAGCTAATACTACTTAGAGCCAGATCCTCTACCTAATGAAAGACCACAAATTCATTGTCCATCACACCCAAATGCACATACGACTAAACGAGGGAACAGACCCATGATATTTTAGGAGATCCAACTTGCTAAAAAATTGTGGGCACTTAGCAAATGTAAACAAAATAAAAAGAGAAATAAGAAATAAGCAACAAAAAATCTATGATTATGATGAAGCCCCGGGGAGTGGGCATAAATGAATGCTGCTAGGGGCAAGACGAAGACAAGATGAAAAAAGTAAATATAATCTGATCATTATTTGTGAAAATAATCCATCTACACGGACCCTAGTTATCATGAGACTCGAGCCCGAAGGGGAACACATGGGCCGCACGTTTTCCATTAGCCCGTAGGGAGGAGGCGGAGGAAACCCCCGCACACCCAATATACCAAAGACGGGTTCCCGGGACCTCCCCCGGGAGGGGGAGATCTAGGGAAAGGTGCGGTTATCATATTAACAACCTCCGCTAGTTCCCTCGGAGTTTAAGTCCCAGATGAGCACCCCGGATCTCATCAGAATGTACGTCCCTACCTCATTGAGTACAAAGGTATTTAGAATTCAAAAAAAAAATTAATAAATCATATTATTTTAAAAACGTATTTATAAACAAGATATATATTTATGTATATATACATATACATATAATTATTGTCAAATTACAATAAATTCTATTTATTCAGGAAGTATATTTATTGTAGTACAAATAGAATAATTAATTAGGTAAGGAGTAAATATTGGTAAGGTAAACTGAGTATATAAATGTTAATTATAAATATGGCTCAGCAACGGAGCAAAATTCAAACCCTTTTAAGATTAAGGAAAATGGGAGCTCAGCCGGTAGCTAAAAATCAACCCTTTATTAGATAGGAAAATCTGGTAGCTCAGCCCGGAGACAAATAGATCAATCCGTTTTAAGATAAGTGAATATGATAAATGGTGGGACATCAGGCCACGGCAGCAAAAAATTAACAAACCCCTTTTTATAGATTAAGCAAAAATGGGGCTCAGCCCGGAGCAAAAATCAAATCCACTTTTTAATATAAAGGAAAATAGGCTAAGCCCGGAAGTGCAAAAAAATTCAAAACCATTTTAAAGTTAGGAAAAAAATGAGGCTCAGCACAGGAACAAAAATTTACAAACCGATTTAAAGATAAGGAAAAATGTGGCATCAGCCTGATTAAAAATCAACCTTCTAAAGATTAAGGGATAATCGGAACTACTAAGCCGTAAGCAAAGAATTATCACTTTTTTAAGGATTTCTGGGAAAAATTGAAGCTCAGACCGGAACAAAAGTCAAATCCCTTTTTAAGTTAGGGAATAAAATGGGGCCTCAGCCGTAGAGCCAAAAATCAACCCTTTTAAGATTAAGGAAAAAGGTCTCAGAGAGCAAAATTCAAATCACTTTTAACTTAAGAGATAAAATGGGCTACAGACAGAGGGTAAAAATCAACACTTATTTATATAAGATTAAGAAATAATGCGCTACAGCCCGTGAGAATTAAACAAACCCTTTATGTAAGAATTAGGGAAAAATGGGGTTCGCCCGAGCAAAATCAAACACATTTTTAAGATTAAGGAATATGGGGCTCATCAGCCCGGAACAAAATCAACCCTTATTTTAAGTATTAAAGAATAATAAGCTCAGCCCGGGACCAAAATCATAACCTTAAGATTTTAAGGAAAAATGGTGGCTCAGACCCAGGGAGCAAAAAATCAAGACCCTTATATTAAGATTAAGGAAAAATGTGAGGGACTCAGCCTGGTGGTGAGCAAAAAATACATTAAATCCCTTTTAAGAATTATAGAAAAATAGGCTACAAAGCCGCGGGAAGGCATAAATATCATAACCTATTTTATCGAATATTAAGGAAAAATGGGGCTCAGCTCCGGATAAAAAATCCAATACCTCTTTAAGTAACTAATAAGTGAAAAAATGGGGTCTTCAGACCTCGGAGCAAAAATCAAATCCCCTTTTTAATGAAGATAATTAGAGTAATAAATTATGGAGGCTCAGACCAACGGAAAGTCAAAAAATCGAAACCCATTTTAAGATTATAAGAAAAATATGGTATGCTCAGCCCGGAGCAAAAATCAATACTTCCCCATATCTGAGTACAAAAAATTAGGGGTCTAAGCCCAGGAGCAAAATCAAACCCTTTTAAGATAAAGGAAAAATAAGGGAGCTCAGCCCGGAGCAAAATCCAAACCCTTTTTAAGAGATTAGGAAAATATGGGGCTCAGCCCGCGAGCAAAAAAATCAAATCCACTTGTTAAGATATAAGAGAAAAAGGACTCAGCCCAAGGAGCCAATAAATCTCAAATTCAAATAAACACTTTATCAAGTAAATTAAAGGAAATAAATGGGCTCAAGCCCAGGATAGCAAATAATCAATAAAACCCTTTTATAAGGTTAATAAAAATGGGCTCAAAGCCCGGAAGCGAAAATATCAAAAAAACCCTTTTAGATTAGAGAAAAATCATTGGTGAGCTACACATAACACTGTTTAGTAAAAGTCGAAAAACTCTGCTCTTATCCTAAAGACTTTAAGGGAAAAAATGGAAGGTACTCTATAAGTAGGAAGCATAAAATCAAATCCCATTTTAAGAAGATTAAAGGAAGAATGAGTGAGCATACAGACTCCGCGAGCTACAAAATTCATAAACCAATGGTAATAAAGATTTTGAAGAAGAAAAAAATGGTATGCTCAGCCCGGAGGTAAAAAAATCTAAAAAAGTTTTTAAGATAATAAGGGAGAAATGTGGGGCTCAACCCGGAAGACAAAAAATGAAACCGTGTATGTAAGATTAGGGAAAATGGTAGGCTCAGCCCGGAGAGATAAAATCATAAACTCCACTTTTAAGAATAAGGAAAAATTGAGCTACAGCCGGAGGTAGACAATACAAACTCACTATATAAAGAGAAGAAATTTCTCCGCAAAATGACATTCTTCATACAGTCGATACGGAAACTACAGCACGGTGCATTTTAAGTGTTTCAGGAAATGAAGTCCATAAGCCGGTGAATGCAATAAAAATCAAACCTTTTTAAAGATTAAGGTAAAATAGGCGTCAGCCACGGACGCAAAATCATAACCCTAGTAATAGATTTTAAATAAGATAAAAATGTGAGGGCTCAGCCCTGAAGCAATAAATTCAATAACCCTTTTTAAGATTTTAAAGGAAAAATGTCACATCAGCCGTGAGCAAAAATCAAACCCTTTTTAAGATTAAGGGAAATAATGTTTACAATGAGCAAAAAACAAACCCTTTTAAAGATTAAGGAAAAATGGGGCTCAGCCGGAGCAAAAATCAAAACCGTTTTTAAGATTAAGGGAAAAATGGGGCTCAGCCCGGCAGAGTCAAATCAACCCTGTTAAGATATTAAGATAAAATGGGCTCAAGCCTCGAAGCAAATAAATATCAAAACCTCTTAAATATGATAAGGAGAAAATGTTGCTCAGCCCGAAGCAAAAATCAAACCCTTTTTTAAGATAAAGGTTGAAAAATGGGCTTCAGCTTCGTAGAGCCAAATAATCAAACCGTTTAAGATTAAGGAAAAAATGGGACTCATGCACCGGAGCAAAGTTCAAACCATTTTAACAGGAATTAGGGAAAGAAATGGGTCTAAACAGCTCCGAGAAGAAATAATCAAACCGTTTTAAAACGATTAGGAATAAAATGGAAGGCTCTACCCTAGATTAAAATCAAACCTCTTCTAAAGATTAAGGAAAAAGTTAGCGCTCAGGTAGTCATTTTGGAAATCAAACCTTTTTAAATTGGATAAATTGATTTCATTATAATGGTGAAAGTATATTTTTTAAAGATATAAGGAAAAAAATAGGGCTTCAGGCCGGAGGAAAAATAAAACCCTTTTTAAGATTAAGAGAAAAGGGGGCTCAGCCCGAAAGAAAAATAAAACACCTTTTAACGAGAATTAGAAAAAATGGGGCTCAGCCCGGAGCAGATAAAAGATCAAACACCTTTTTAATGATTAAAGAACAAATGGGGCTCAAGCCGGAAGCAAAATACAAACCCTTTTTAAGATTTAAGCAAATAATGGGCTCAAAGCCCAGAGCAAAATCAAAACCCATTTCAAGAATTAAGGAAAATGGGGACCAGCCGGGAGCAAAAATCAAACCCTTTTTAAGATTAAGCTGAAAATGGGGGCTCAGCCCGTAGACAAAAATTCTATGCTCCATTTTCTTAAGATAGAAGGAAAAAATATGGCTAGCCGTGAGAGGATGACAATTATCAAACCCTAAATTAAGATAAGGAAAATATAATGGAGCTTCAGCCCGGATGCAAAAATCAAACCATTTTTAAGTTTATAGATTAAGTGAAAAATGGGGCTCAGTATGAAGCTAAGAATAACAAACCCTTGTTTAAGATTAAGAGTGAAAATTAAATGAGGGCTCAGTCTCCGGAGCCAAAAATCAAACCATTTGTTAAGAGTTAAGGAAAAATGGGGCTCACCCGGAAAGAAAATACAAAAAGTTTTATAAAATATTAGTAAAAAGATTTACTCAAGCCTACGGAGCCAAAATACAAAACCGTTTTTAAGATTAAGTAAAAATGTGGATTCAGCCGGAGAATAAATCAAACTCTTTTTAGGATTAAAGTAAAAGAAATGGGTGCTCAGCCCGAGAGATAAAAGGATCATAACCCTTTTAAAGATAAAGGAAAATAATGGGGCTCTAAGCCGGAGGAAAATAATCATAAACGGTTTTTAAGATTAAGAAAAATAGGGCTAGCCCGGAGCAAAAAAATCAAACCGTTTTTAAAGATTAGGATAAAAATGGGCTCATGGCCCGGAGCAATAAAACAACCCTTTTTTAAGATTTAAATAGAATAAAGGGGAACCTTCAGAGCCCAGGAGCTATAAAAATCCCATCCCTTTAATTAAGATTAAGATAAAATGTGGGTCTCCTGCCCGGCAGCGAAAAATTCAAACGCCTTTTTAAGAATATAAAGGAAAATGCTATAAAAATAAGTGAGCATAATAATCTAAATAAATACCCCTTTTTTTTTTTTTATAAGTAATTAAGGAAATAATGGTGCTCAGTCACACGGTAAGCATAAAATCAAACCTTGATTTTAAAAGAATATAGGAAATTAATGTGAAGGCTTCTAGCCCAGTGTCAGTACAATAAATCAAACCCTTAATTTAAGATTAAGGAATAATGGCTCATACCCGAGCAAAAAATCAAATACCTCATTTAGATTAATGAGTGAAAATATAATAGGCTAAGTACCCGGAGCAAAAATCAAACCATTTTAAAGATTAGGGAAAAATGGGGTTCAGCCAGGAAAAAAAATTAAACCGTTTTAAAGATTAAGGAAAAATGTGGCTCAGCCCTGATTAAAAATCAAACCCTTCTAAAGTTAAGGAAAAAATTAGGGGCTCAGCCCGGAGTCAAAAATTCAACCTTTTTAGATTTGGGAAAAATGGGCTCTAGCCCGTAGCAAAATTCAAACCTTTAAGATTAAGGGAAAAATAGGGCTAAGCCCGGAGCAAAAAATCAACCATTTTAAGATTAGGAAAATATGGGGCTCAAGCCAGAAAAAAAAATCAAAATCCGTTTAAAGAATTAAGGAAATAATGGGTGGGCAGCAGCCCTGATTAAAAATCATAACCCTTTAAAAGATTAAGGAAAAATGGGGCTACAGCCCGGAGCAAAAGTATCAACCTTTTAAGATTTTTGGGAAATAAAATGGCGGTCTCAGCCCGGAACAAAAATACAAATATTTTTTAAGATTAAGGAAAAAATGGGCTCAGCCCGGAGGAAAGTAAAATCCTAACTTTTTAAGATTAAGAAGAAAGGGGCTACAGCCAATAGTGAAAAATAAAACCCTTTTAGATTTAGGAAAAATGGGGCTCAGCCCGAGCAAAAATCAAACCTTTTTAAGATTTAAGGAAAAATAGGGCTAAGCCCGGAGCAAAAATCAAATCCATTTTTAAGATTAAGGAAAATTGGGCTCAGCCCGGATCAAAAATCAAACAACTTTTTTCAAGATTAATGATAAAATGGCTCAGCCCGGACAGCAAAATCAAACCCTTTTAAGATTAAGGAAATTGGGTCAACCGGAGCAAAATTCAAAATTCCCTTTTTAAGATTTAAGGATAAAAATGGGGCTCAAGCCGAGCAAAACATCAAACCCTGTTTAAGATAATAAGGAAAATGGAGACAATCAGCCCGAGCATAAAGTCAAAAACCGGATTTTAAGATTAAGGAAAAATGGGCTCAGCCCGGAGCAAAATCAAACCCTTTTAAGAATAAGGAAAAATGGGGGCTTCAAGCCCGGAGCAAAAATCAAACCCGTTTTAGATAAAGGAAAAATAGGGCTAAGCCGAAGCAAAAATCAAAACCATTTTAAAGATAGGGAAAAATGGCTCAGCACAGGAAAAAAATCAAACCGTTTTAAAATAGGAAAAATGTGCTAACAGCCCTGATTTAAAAAATCAAAAACCCTACTTTTAAGTTGAAGTCAAAGTTAAATCTGAGTGAAGTCGAACGCAAATAATCAAACCTTTTTAAGATTGAGGTGAAAAATATGGTGGCGTGCGAGCCCCGGATAACAATATAATCAACCTCCTTATTGTTACGATTAGAGAAAAATGGGGTCTCAGGCCCGAGGGAAGAACAAAAAAGTCAACCCTTATTCTAAGATTTAAACAGAGTAAAAGGGTCAAGCCAGATGGAATCAAATCCTTTTTTAATTATTAAGAGAAAAATGGGGCCAGAACAGAGAAAAAATCAAATCCTTTATTAAGATAAGGAGACAAACAGAAGCGCTCTATATAGCCCAAGTGGAAGCAAAATATCACCTGCTTTTAAAATATAGTAGTAGAAAGTGAGTTCAGCCCAGAGAGACAAAGAATCATATTTTTAAAGATTCAAGGTAAATGGGGCTCAAGCCCGGAAGCAATAAAGCCAAACTCTCTTTTTGCAAAGATTTAAGGGACATATAGGGATCAAGGGTTACTCAGCCGGCGGCAAAATAATTTCTAAAAACGCCTTTGTAAGATAAATGGTAAATATAAATAGTAAATTATCGGACAATATAGATCAACTCTAATTAAAATTAATGTAAATAATGGGCTCTCCTGGAGCAATGTAAAATCCAAATAATCCCGGTTTTTAATGATTAAGTGAATTAATATTAGACCTAGCCGGAGTAATCAAACTATCAAGAGTATCCCGTGATGTACGATTAAGGAAAAAGTTACGGCTCCCAGGAAAAAAATTCAATACCTTATTTAGAGACTACCAGGAAAAATGGGTCTTACAGACCCGTGAGCAAAAATGCACCACGTTTGTTAGAAATAAGTGAAAAATATGGGGCCAGCCGAGTACAAGAAATTCAAACCATTTTAGATTAAAGAAAAATGGGCATCAGCCCAGAGCTATGAGAGAATAATCAAACCCTGTATTTAATAACATAATAAGATAATAAATGGGGAGACTAACCCGAGACAAAATCAAATCCCTATATAATAAGTATAGGAGAAGGAGTGACTGGGAGCTTACAGCCCGGATGCAAAAATCGAATAACCCTTTTTCACGGAAGAGGAAAAAGGGGCTCAGCCCGGAACAAAATCAAAACTTTTTTAAGATTAAGGAAAGATGGGACTACGTAGCCCGGAAGACAAAACAACCCTTTCAAAGTATATAAGGAAAATAGGAGAGGCTCAGCCGGAAGCAAAAAATCAAACCCTTTTAAAAAGCTTAAGGAAAAAATGGGGCTCAGCCCGGAGACCAAGAAATCAAACCCGGTTAAGATTTAAGGAATAAATGGGGCATCATCCTGTAGCAAAGTCAAACTCCTTTTAAGTTGAAATTAGAGGAAATAAGAGGGCTCAGCATATGAACAGAAAATCTAAAACCCTTTTTAAGATTAGGAAAATGAAGGGCTCAGCCCGGAGCAAAAAATCAAACCATTTTAAGATTAAGGGAAAAAATGAGGCTCAGCCCGGAGGAAAAATTTCCAAAAAGTTTTTTTAATATTAAGGAAAAATAGGGCTCATCCTTGATCAAAATTAAAAACTAATTACTAGAGTAGGTAAACTTATATGCGTATATAGTGAAAAGGTATGCACAATAATTTAAGCTTGACATTATACAAGATATCCACTACTTTTGAAAGAGCAAGTTTCATAAAGAAGTTGCTAATAGTATTTTAAAGATTAAATTAAAAACTTATATTTTACAACATAATAATATAGTTCCACTCAACGAGCCTCTATCACCAACCCTTTACCCCTTTATTTCCTCATAAAAATAATATTTACTCACCCAATCTAGTAATACTTTTTTTATTCACCTTTTAATATACAATCCCCCCCCCTAAAACCAGAGCGGAATATATTACTCCTTGTTAGTTTAATATAATTTGTAAGTTTTTTTTTTATTATTATTCAGTTGTCTTCCTCGACAATATATATTTTTTATTCTATACAAAATGACTACTCACATATAATTTTTCAATTTTTATCTATTTACATAGGGAACAAATGAATTAGGTTTATCATTTGGGTTAACAGTTCTTGAGAACTGTTAACCAAAATGAATTAGGTTTATCAGTTCTCGAGATTGCTTTATACTTCCCTTTCTTTCCAGCCCTTTACCCACTCATTTATATTACAAATTCTGAAAAAGATCTCATTCCCCCTGTCATCAACTGATTCAACAATGACTCATCTCAAAAAAATAATCTTCACAATAATTTCTGACAGACACTGGAATGAAATTTAAATATGAACTTAAAATAATATTCAATTTAAAACAGCTGAAAATCTTCAACAAATCCTTTTACAAATTTATATAGGCCTTATTTCAAAGTAAGAAATGACTGTTAAAAAAAAAAAAAAGAAGAAAAAGAAAAATTAACACAGGGAACAACATACCCTCGTGTATGACCCTAGCGCACTTAAGACTTGGTCCTTTAATCACCAACATTAATTGTACAGCCCTTACTTACCATTCACAACTTTTCCTACTACACTCTGTCATTCGTTCCTTTTAATCCAAATATATATCTATAATATTTAAACTCAGACATTTGTTCCAGTTGCTCACCATCCAACATGACTGCACGCCGCTGCATATTCATTCAATCACAATCTCGCCTCCATTCTTGGTAATCAATAATCATTAACTAACTGATAACAATCATCATTAACTATAAAAATAATTAATAATTGCAAAAAATAATAATAAATAATATAATATAATATAATACAATAATAATAATAATAATAATACAATAATAATAAAATAATAAAATAATAAAATCTGGAATTCATCCATGTGAGAGAAAATGATGCTTTTATAACAGCTGTGTACAAAAAGACAATTTATTTCCTTCTTATTATTAAATACTAATATTACTATTACTATTATATATATATATATATATATATATATATATATATATATATATATATATATATATATTAATCTTATATAATAATATATATTATACTAAATAGATATTATATATATATATATATTATATATATATATATTATAATATATATAATAGCTGGAGATACCGTGACCAAACAAAAATTCAAGAGGTTCAAATAAACCACAAGCGTTTTCAAAAAGTTCATTACATTTTTCATGTTTAAACTTGAAGTCACATAACAATTAAGTTGATGACCCTTTTGCCTCAGAAATATCGAATAGCAGTAATACGACATCAAAGTGTGGTTTGGAATTACATCGCCGTGACTTGGTGGGGATACTGATTAGTTACAAAGAATGAACAGTGACCAAGGAACCGTAAAGCAATTGTAGTATATTGATTGTGGGATTTGATTTGATAACGATTTCGGATTTCTGACTTCCAAGGGAGGAGTTTTCCCAGGCGCTAATTGGATTCCCGAAAAGAAAAAGGTTCATGACTCGTAGGAAAAAAAAGTTGATTGGCAGACGATGAAGAAAAGACGTGCCCCAATTTAAAATTCCCACCAAAGAGAAGCCCGGTGGGCATCTTGGAAATACCACGGGGTGGGGTTTGTATGTTCAAAACGTTGTCTTAAAAAAGTGCGGAACAGTCGTGACGATATCTTAGAGGGACAGTGTTGGAATTTTCCTTCTCTGTAGTTCCGATTTTTTTTTTTTTTTTTAATTTTTTTGTGTATATCATTGAATGCAAATCCGAGTCTTGAGATATGTTTCAAAGCAGATGCTGTGAATTTTTTAAATTGCTTTTTCTCATTTTGATCAGATTAGTTAAAACTTTTAATTTGATATGGAATATGGAGAAACGGCTAAAGTTTAATTTTATTTAGATTTTTTTTTTATTAATATTATTATTATTGTGTGTGTAAATATCAACCAAAAACATGAACTCATTTTGTTTCATTAATATGTAAATTTAGTCACTACTATCCCTAAATAGTATAGTGAATATAGAGTCTTGCGTTGAGAGAAACATAATTTATTTTCCCCATATTGCTTCCCCCCTTTTGTCATATAATTTATGTGCATAAACATTGATATGTGATTGACCCATGGCTTCTAGAATATTAGTGAGTTGCGTATAGCAGGAGTGCTGTTGTGAGGGACCCCAATTCGACTCTTACATGAATGGCGAGTTGATGGTTTGTATGTTTCAATCTTGCTCCATTATTGCAGCAAAATCGGGGGAAGAACTCGGTATTATACGCCGTTCCCAGTAAGTGCAATGCAGGACTTCATGTGGAATAGAAAATCAGTATTGTAAGTACATTCCTTCCTTTTTTTCTTTCATGTGATTATTGAAGGCTGGGTGGAGAATCGCTCATCATCAGCTCGGTTTTAAGTGTAGTATAAGTAATTATATATCACTAGCGTCCCAGTTAAATTAGGACTGTATTTTGTCCTACATAATACTGTGATTGTAAATTATTTGTATCGAGCACACGCATGTTTTTATATAAGGGGAATGGGAGAGATGTAATTCGAATTCTATGTATTTTTTACAACATGGAATTACGTTTATCATTGCCTTTAAAGTTCAAGTTGACATTTCTCCTATTATCAGAAACCGTAGTGGATACCTAGTCAACTAATCCTTGTTATTGCCGAATCAACTCGCACAAATTAACTGCTTCTTTCACCTATTTTTGCCACTGTGATTTCGATCTGTTCCATGCAGTCTTCTATTTCCTTATACCTGTAAATGACTCCGTCCACGGCGGTTTTGGGGTGTCTAAAGCTTGCTAGGTGCCCCAAGGCAAGGTGGAACTTCTGTCCATTTGGGAACATCTTTCTAATCCTTCCATTTTAAGTGGAATGCTTTGTGTTTAGAATGTTGTGCGAATATTTGTACATTTTTTAAACCCCTTTTTTGGGGAGGTATTGGCTAATTCCTCATCTCCATACTCAGACTAAAAACGGTAGAGTTATTGAAAGAAGAAAAGGAGAGAGGAATTGGGAAATATATCTGCATAGGGCTTGCATGAGCTAATCGAAGGAAAGATAAAGGCCACATTTCAGAATATATATATTTATATTGATATATAATATTATATATATATATATTATTTATAATATATATATATAATATATATATATATACTATTACATATATATATAAGTTTCCACCCTCATCGGCAGACCCTATTCAGGAGGGGTGTTGCACAACAAGTTTCCCGTAGCGCAGTATGAGATGAGACACGCAGCCTTTTAAATGACGGAGGATTAAATTCAGCGAACACAGAAGATAGAAGAGAATTCACAAAAGAGGTGGCAGGAAAGAAGGATTCACAGCATATATATATATATATATATTATATATGATATATATATATAATATTATATTATTATATATATATATATATATATATATATATTATATATATTATACTATATATTATATATATATTTATATATATATATATATTATATAATAAACATATATTATTACTACAGCTATACACTCTTTACTTTACTTTGTCTCCGCCACTCCTCTCCGTGAAGCTAAAGACCTCGAGATTTTTAACCACCATCGCCGACCGCGCTCAGAGATCCGATAGTTTTAGTGCAGTGTAATTGCTTCTAATTACCTCTAAGGCAGGGCAATCTATTTTGAGATACTACTCGCCTAAAAATAAAAAAAAAATAAAAGCTTAAGAAAAATATTAATAATAATAACTAAGAATATAATTGATTTGAAATTAAAGAACAATTTTACCTCAAAAAAATATGTTAACAAAAAAAACAACTATACCCTAATACAGTAAATCAGTAGATCAAAACACCCTACCCAGTCCCCCCTCCCACATCTCCATGATCTATTGATCTTTTTGCATCTCTGTTTCGATGTCACATATCGAATGTATCATTATTTATATGGATAAACGACAACATAAAATCAAAGTTCCGTTTATACACGTGACCAACGTAATATAATAGAGCTAAGAAGACCCGTAACAATAGTTTTCACATTAATAAGCTAAAATAGCACATTAATAAAGCAATGAGACTATCATGTGTATAGTCTCATAACCTAATCACAATGTTAATTTACATAATTTAAGCTATCAAAAAGGTAATTATATATATAAAAAAAATTATCATAACTCTCGTCTAATATCATACTGATCAACGTAAATATAGACCAAAAACGTAACAAAGTTTTCACGGAATAATTTAATAAAGCTTGTCAATAAGCATTCATCTGAACTGAAAGGAATATTATATCACTATTAATATTAATATGCGAAAATTAACACACACAGCTTAAGCAAGAATAAACTAATAGACTAACATTCACAAAGTTCCATAACTAATGTCTTAACAACTAAGTATAAAGTTAATAACAAGACAAGGCATACAAAAAACGGAATCTTATATTCCCACTTATGTCGGAGCATATCTCTAACATATATCAATTGTTACTTTTACTATTAACACTAGGAACATATTCAACAAAATTCTATAATAACCTTCTGTATCTATGATTATCATACAGAACACCAAGACTTAATACTAATACTAATTTCTTAAACAACTACCACAATTGTTATCTCACACATTATAACGCTAAACCAAGCATCATTACCCCTAAAATATTTTGACAGTGAGAATTAGGATCAGATAGAGGGATTCAATAGCACCTTAATAAAACTTGTTTACATTAACAAAGTCCACACTTAACAATAACAGTAATCAAGTAACTAATAATACATATAGGTCATTACAAAAATATCAAAGTATTAAGCCTATTGCACACTTTTAATATTGTCAAAGTCAATTATTCTCTATTAACATATTCTATGTTAATATTTTACAAATTAACAGCACACTTTGACTGTACATTTATAGTGGATTAATAATTTAAAAACAAAATATCAATTAACGCTTGAATAATTATCATTATGCTTTATCAATCGAATTATATCACATATCATCAAAATTTATTCACACATAATAGCATTACATTAGAGCCAATCATGACTGAAATCTAAGAATAATTATATATTGCCCAACGATCTAAATATCCAATACACACACATTATTAAACCAACGAATAAACTGCTATCATATGTTACACAAAGTTCCACATCTCAACCTAATCTTAGTAAAGATAACTACACTGAATGGAGCAGCATTACAAACCCGTAACATTATTCATTACTATACACTATATTCTACACATCAAAATGTTTTAAAACATTAATACTCATTGTTTATATCACTAACAACATTTAAATTATTGTCTATAGAACCTGTTACTTTTTAACAAATCTTGCGTGATGGTACGTAAATACAACATTAAGGAATATTTATCGAAATTTAAAAATCTAATCCTAACATAGCTATCATAATACCTAACGGATAAATGCAAACTTATAAAGAAAATATTTATTAAGATTACCATCCTTATCCGCTAAGACTAAACTTATTAAAAGACGAGTAACCACTACGATTAACCACCACAACAGCCCAAGTAATATTTATATAACTATGATATAAATTTAATATGTAACCTTACCTAATGTATCATAACCTCACTTAACGAGAAAACGCATTTCAAATTATAATATAGGTTTAAACAGAAAGATATTTCCCATCAAAAGAGTTAAAGTAATAACATACAATTAACCTGAACTAAAGGATACATGTACAAAACGACAAAACCATAGCACATACTTAAACGTAAACTGATATAAAACCTAGTTACACTATTATACAACTAGTTCCACATCTTAGCACCAGACAATTAGTAATGAAATGGCATATACAATACTCATCGTAACCATTAAAGATAACGTAATTCATACTTTTTCAAAGCATATCTCTAATAACGCATATTTATATTAATTTTGACATTAGAACATAGTAATGTTTAACAAAACCTTTGCATAACACTTAACCTCTGTTTTATACCCCCAGCTATTTTTTATAAGACACCATCATAAAACACAATCAAAAGGAGTCACCATCTTTGAAATGAGTTGACCAAAGTCTAGATTAAGCTCCACAAACCACCACCCTCCATACCGCCCTTACAACTCACTTTCCCTTTCATACCGCCGAATACACTATGAAACCTTCCAATCGAATAGATTAAATGCTAGCATGAGAATGTAAACCTAATCGATTATACTCTGAGGATGCACATTATCGCTTTAAGTATCATTTTGGAAAAATAAACATTTAGTAAAAAGTCGAGCATTAAAAAAACAATTTGAATAGATTTTCGTACTTATACAGACTGCCATTCAACGAATATATGCTTAAAACGTTAACAAAAGTTGGTTTAACATTAATAACGCCTAATCATAGACCTATCACTTGAACGTAAGATTAAATGTATCGAACGTATAAAGGCTAGTCAAATTCTGTAAAGGTGACTCGAAATAAACTGCAATGATTAACTAGAGTTCCACATAACTAGCGATCATTTAACAGTAATCTCTACACATCCTCATTGACAATACAGTAAAATCCTATTCCACACAATTGGCACGACAACCGAAGCACTATATTACTCTAAACATATCAATGTTAAGTTTACATTAACATCTAGTAAATATTTAACAAAACGGAACAGAAATTAAGCATAGGCCCCTTAACATATCTAGACGACGGTGTACAATGGAGACAGAAGTATAACCATACAATAGATACGTAACCATTTTGGAACTGTTAAAAAAATATACATTGTTGCAATTGTGTATTAGTGTAGCCTTTATTACACCGTATA
The DNA here is from genome assembly GCA_015478945.1 of Trachelipus rathkii. Classification (NCBI taxonomy): domain Eukaryota; kingdom Metazoa; phylum Arthropoda; class Malacostraca; order Isopoda; family Trachelipodidae; genus Trachelipus; species Trachelipus rathkii. The sequence continues at coordinate 5,588 of JABUQX010089093.1, read as the reverse complement.
TATCTTATTACATTTAATATAGTTTATCCACTGATTGATTTCTATCTTCTTTAAAGATAATAATTTTATATTATAATACACATAGCACTAAATATATTTATATTACTCATTCATAATATTTATAATCTCCTAATATAATATATATATAATATATATTTAAGGTTATCGTATCGATATGTATTCAAATATATATATATATGATATATTGAGAACATTTATATTATTATACACATCTATTTTCTTTTCTTTTTATTTCAGTCTGCGATGCTTGTAAAAATAAAATGTTCGTTTTTTAAGTAAATGATCTAAATTCTATTACAATAATTGAAAATAATTAATTTTATTAATATAAAAAATAAAAATCTTCAATGATTATTAAAATTTAGCACCTGAGCTTTAATCATTGAGCCAACAACTATACATAGTAACTGGGAAATTGCCATGACGTTCAAGGTCTCAGTATAATGAGGTAGTGTCCATTTTTGTCCTTAATATTTGCAAAGAAGATTGCGAAGGCTTTGAGTAAGTTGATAAAGTCGTTAGTGTAAATTAAAAATATATGAGGTTCCAGAATAGAAGCTTAAATTTTAATTCTCTGCGTATAGCTTTAAAAATACTAGATAAATTAAATAATGAAAGCACTTCACACGAATTTTGTTTTTCTACGAGGCTTTTTAACCTGGTAAGAAATCTATAACATTTGAATATATTTGAATAAAAAAGAAATCATAAGAAATATAATTGAATAATAACAATATTTTTTTATTATTTTTTTTAAAATTTAAAATTCTAATTACATTACTTTTCACATGTAAAGTGGACTAAATCAAATTACCTAGAAAAAAAAATTATATAAAACAACAAGAGAAGGATAGTCAAGTTCGGGTACCGTGGAGTCTATCCTTTCTTGATGCATATACTTTGCTTTTTTCTATTAATATAAATTGGTCCATTTACAGTATCCTAATTCGAAATCAACACCTACTCCTACCTGCCCTTGCAGTTAACTTAGTCGATTTAACATTCTTATTAGATCCAAATACCCTCATACAATCTCACGAAATGAGTGGAAATAAATTGAGAAATTGATTAAATCAAATTAATAAAATATTATATAATATAAAGTAGTCAAATACTATATATAGATTTAATAGATATTATAAACATTTACTTATCTATCAAGTATCAAATGTCTTATAAGGGATTTAAATGTGGTATCAGGAAGTGAAGATACGAAAATATTTTGGCTGGGAGCTAGTTAGTACACACCCCGATTATTAAGAGCAAATAACTGACCAGCAAGCTCACGCGAAGTACAAACATGGAAACAATATCAAAAATTATAAACGGAAAAATATTTTTCAGACCTATGCGATTGGACCTATAATATATATACTTATACAAACATCCGCTCCAAAAACTTCAGCTTTTTTTTTGCCCTCTAAAAACGTGGTATTCTTAGGACGTCTTTTCTTTAGGTGACTGTAAAGTTGCAATAACTACATTTCTCATAATTGATCAAATTTTCACAATTCCAAAGTTTAGTGCTTTGGGATGAGAAAATTAACTACATATCAACTATTCCAAAGAAATTATTTTGCAAGGAAAATGTATCATTACAAACCTTGAAATTATGCATAATAAGAATATAGTGTATACCACCAAAAAACAAATAAACATAATCCCGCAATAATTTATCATAAAATTAAGGATATATAACTATAATAATAACTATACAATTTAAAATTATAAACTAAAATAATATTACTTAATAATAAATAAATAATATCCAAAATTTGCTCATCAATAATAAATATAAATACAAAAAATAATACTATATAGAAATTCTAAATATCATTGTAATTTAATTATAAATATATAGATTAGTTTCATAAAAGTAGAGTCATCCAGCAGATCTGCTACCATATATCCAACCCAACGTTTTTCTACATTGTTACTGTCATTTCAATGAGGATCTAAAAAGTACTCCTGATACCATAGATTCGAAACCTTCAAATTTTTCAGAGAATTTCTGAAAAGATCAAAATATTTCCTAGATAACGAAGGCATATATTCCAACACATTAAATTATATTTTTTTATGCTGTTAGAGTACTACATAGAGAGAAAAATTTATAATTTAAATTATTAACAAAAACATTTCTTTTTTCAAAATTTTATTCCAAGGATCTTAAAAGAATTATTTGTATTTAATATATACATAAGAATATTATCTATAAGTAAAAAAGAACTGCATCTTGGTGTTATCCTCAATTGTACAAGCCTACTGGATAAATATTTGATACCGTTGATAGTTGATCGAGAATCTAGTTAGACAAAATAATAATACTTTAAAATACTACTCTTCACTATTCAAATTACAAAAAACTATTAGCTATCACAAATACGATTAGGAAAAATTTTATCGGACAATCGTCATTTGAGCACAGAATTAAACTTCAAAATAAAAATCTCTCTGTTTATAAATTAACTTTTTTAAAACTTAAATAAAATTTACGAAAGGTAAACAGAAACAATCTTACCATTGTTATAGTTCAATTGTTTTTGATGTCATTTCCTCTATAAAATCCTAATTTCTAGATGTATAATCATTGGTTGTCAATCGCGTTCCGTAAAACATTCGCGATTACGATAGTCTTACCAGTTTCAGACGTCTTATTTTGATAAATCTAAAATTTTAGTTTGGTTCCCCAATATGTTCTAGAGAGAAGCGCGTGGAGGGGGGGAGGTGTGAGGGGGAAAAAAAAGGAAAAAAAAGAATCAAAGCTTAACTCATTCAAACGGGATATATATATTTTTTTATACCTAGTATAATGAAGTGTTATTTAATGATTAATAATACCCCTTATAAATAGTTGTAAAGTTTTTTATGAATAAAAAATTATATAAAAATCACATTTATTTATCTTTGAAAATCCCTCTTTTAATTCTTTTTTTTATAATTTAATGAATTTCAATTTTTTCTGCGCAAGACCTCACGACACAAAGGGCAATGAACATTGGACACTATGAATAAATCTGCAAGCCTACCCCTCATATACACAGCAAAGACTCACCTACTTCCTTGGCTATTTCAACATTTATTCATCAGGAGCTAAAGCAGTGTTATTATCTAAACAAATAAATTACAATTAACAAAGTGACCAAACTATCAAAAAAACCAGCATATCTTGAGTTATGAATTGATATACATTCATCAAAAGTGTCTGCATTTCAAAGTCGATCTTAGTATAACATCATTTTGAAATATTGACGGATAAAACGTCGTGACCTTAGCAAATTCTCTGTGTCAACATCTAAAAAATACACTGGTTCATCTAGATATCTAGATATTCTTTAAGATAGAGGAGAGTTTTGTATATTTCTCTGAATCTTAAAACAATTCGTTATAAGTATTATCGTATAACATTACCGACTATACATTATAGCCTGTGGAATTAAGAAGGACGACGCCATAGTGTTACACCAAAGGGTATTAACACAATCTCAAGCTTTACTTTTTAGACAGATGCCTCGTTGGCTTTTTAAGGTGTTTTGGTACTTACACGACATCAATACAGAAATTGGTGTGAACCTTTGGCACCGTATGTAAGCTCCTTCATTGTATTTATTTAATTATATATTTTTATTTATATTATTATGAGTTTTACAACTATCACCTCACTCTATTACTTATTATTATATATTTATAACCATAATTATAATATTTATTATTTAGAACTTTCAATTCACTCAAGTCCGATATTGAAAGTGAGGAGTAGAAGCATGCCAAGAGAATTGAAGAGTCTAATACAGGTGGGCGTAGTTTATCGTTTAGGTCATACAAATAAAAGATTGAGTACCGAAGTATAAAATGGAGTTCAGATGGAGCCAGTGGTAGAGAATAGTATAGTATAAATGTAGATGTAGTCAGGGGAATAGAAATATTAGTTAAGTGAAGTAAGAATGGACAGTCCTTTTTAGTTTACAATCTAGTTATATTTTCATATAATTCATAACCAAGTTTTTTTAACTATTCACTTAGATTTAGCGTGTCTATCTATATAAATCACAACCAACAGCTTGCAACTTAAAAAAATCATTAAAATACCTCACAATTTTTTATATACAAATGTCAACCATTTAACTGTCGATCATTTACTAAATGCATTTATATATTAAATATATCAAGTAAGCATACGTACTCGCAGCATCTTACAAAGACTGTATAAATCTCTAACTCCCTTATCATTAGCCGATCCTACAAAGAAATATCTGATACTTATTGCGTAGTCTTACCAAAAATTTTAAGAAGTATTTTAGAATATTAATATGATATTTGATACAAATTTAAATTATACATACAGACACAAGTGTATGTTCTAATGTTAGGCTACAAATTTGTAAGATGTTAATATTATCCTAATAAGACAGCTATGTTATTTATAAAATATTGGATTTAAATAACAAAACTATTTACTACGAATGCGATTCTTAATCTATCTCTTCTATTATCATAATATTCTAGTATATATCTTTTACTATAACATTAATCGAGATACAATTTTCTAGTCTACGAAGCCATCCTACTACAATGGAAGAATTCTATCCCCATACGTATGGAATGGTTGACGATTGAGATTAAAAAATCCTCCAGTTACTATCAGTGTATCATTATTAATATTAAATATAATGTAATGGTGTAACCTCCACTTATATAGTATGAGTATTGCTGGACAGTTGCGATAATTTATCCCCTATAAGATATAGTTTATTAAATGGTAGTCCACACAGTTCGACATCACTAAATATAGGTGTGACTTATTAATATAAATATATCCTAACTGTGACAAACAACAAATTATTATATAAGTAACCAAGTATGAGCCAGCTAAATTTAGACAATTTTAAAAAAAAATTAAAATGAAATCAAATAATAAGGGAGTTATGTGTTTAGGTATTAAGGTTTAAGTGTGATAAGAGTGGAATAGTAAAAGTATAGAGAGAGTAGAATGAGCGAAACATAATCTTTATTCTGTAATCTCTGGATACAAATATATATTAAGGTCAGTAAATTAGTTAATAGAGAAAGTAATAAGGATTGTGCAAAATATCCTATATGGAAATATTTAGCTCCATTGGGGTGAGTCTGTAGATTATTTAATGATGTCAGTTGTATTAATTGTGAAATCCAGCTATTTACTTAAGAGATAATACAATCCTGAGAAACGTAAGGTGTAGCATTATATTCGTTGAAACTTTAAATAGAGTGCGCATGTGACATAATGATTAAATAAGTTCTATTTTTTAATTCATTTAAGTTAAATTTAAGTTAAATTCTTTGAAGGCCTAATCCTTTTAGTAAAAAAATAATTCTCCCCTGTAGAGAACTTTTAAACGTTAGTAACCACAACTTGGACAAGAGTGCTAACCATGCTAATGTTAAAATGTAAACCATTGAATATAGTATAAGTAGAAATAACTAAAATACCAATAATTTTTAGGCAATACTTACCTCTATCCCCTGTAGTTCTATGGGGCCGGTACTCTACAATGCGCCGATATGATTAGAGCTGTGATAATTCCATT